>JABUQX010046397.1:47500-49570 GCA_015478945.1 Trachelipus rathkii
TAGGTTTCTCAAATAAAAGTTTTATCTGCGATATGAAATGGGGATTGGTTTGAGTCTGTGGACCAAGAAAAGATTAGGTGTAATTATAAGCAGTAATTTGAAAGTAGCTAATTAAGTTTGGAAGCAAAAATAAAGCTAATAAGATGGCTGGGCCATAATAATCGCATGTTGTTTACAAAGCAAAGACAGTAATAAGTAATCGTAATAATAGCTATGGTTAGGCCAATAATATGAGGATTCTGGCACAAGGTTTGGGCCCCTTATTTAAAGAAAGACTTAGATATGCCAGAGAGAGTGCCAAAGTAGAGCAAACAAGGATGATTTCTGTTTGATGGTAAGAGCTTATGAGGAAGGCTGTGGAGTTAGGAATGTTTTTCCAGTAGAAAAAGGCGATTTCACACATGGAAACATGATACAATTCTACAAATTTTTTACTCTATTGATAATACGGAGACCAAAATAAATTTTCCATAGTAGAGCACGGACGGGAGACCAGGGGGCATAACAAGAAAATAAAGAAAGAAAGCATGCCCATCCTTGATATAAAGAAAGCAATTCTTTCAGCAATAGAGATGTTAAATTTGGAATAGTTTGCCAGCAGAGGTTTGTATATATAATTGTATATATAATATATATATATTATTATATATAATAATATAATTATATATATATATATATATATTATATATATATATATATACTATATATATATATATATATTAATAATATATTTATTTATATACATATAATATATATAATACATATATATATATATTAATATATATATTATATATATATATATTATAATATAATATTATATAATATATATATATATATATTATATATATTATATATATTATATATATATATATTATTATATATAAATATACTATATAATATATTATATATTAATAATAATATAAATTGACGAAATAGGGAACCCGGGAACTGTAGCGATGACTGCTGGAAAATGCCACGCCTCGCCACTGATATATATGTAATAATATATATATATATAAATTATATATATAATACTATATATATATTATATATAATATATATAGGTATATATATATATAGTATATATAATTATATATATATATTATATATATAATTATATATTTATATATATATATATATTATTTATATATATATATATATATATATATATATATAGTATATATTATAATATATATATATATATATATATATATATATATATATATAGTATATATAATATATATATATAATTATATATATATATATACATATTATATATTATAATATAATATATATATAAATATATATATATATATATATATATATATATAATAATATATAATATATATATATATATATTAATATATATATAAATATATATATATATATATAATATATATATTAAATATTTTATATATAGGTGGACACTTCCGCTCTTTAGTCCGCTAGTCCGCTATTCCGCTCCGAGCGGACTACCAGATAGGTGCGGACTAGCGGAGGTGCGGAGTCGTCAGGAAATTAGCTGACTTGCACGTGCGGATCAAAAAAAGTTTCCGCTCTTTTGGTCCGCAACCTTTTTTGAAAAATGAAAGTATAGTTTACTTTTAAAGAATTCTTATTGGTTATAATAAAGAAATAAATATTTTTTTATTTTAAGTTTTATAACTATTTATACTTTTAGTCTAAGACATATTGTTTTTTAATAATTAAACTTCCAAAACCAATCTCAACCTTCTTAATGGTACCATATATAATAATATAACATTTAAATTGATTTTATTGACTGAATGGCTATTACCCTCTTCTATATCAATAACTTTAATTAATTATATTATTGCTATAATAACTAGGCAATATCTAAATCGATTCTGTGTAAAACCCAAAAATATATATATATATATATATATATATATATATAAAGTATATATATATATATATAATATATATATATATTATATATATATACTATAATATATTAGTATTATATATATATAATTATATATAATAATATATAATATATATTATTTATAATATATTTGGTTTTAACCACAGAATTGATAATATATAGTA
>JABUQX010046398.1:7500-37500 GCA_015478945.1 Trachelipus rathkii
GGAATATTAAAAAAAAAGTAATTTTCCTGTCTTACAGCGACTACCAACCCAAATATATATATATATAATAGTACTATATTAATATATATAAGTTATTATATATAGTATATTATATTATATATATATATATATAAGATATATATATTGTATTATATATTATATATTATTATATATATATATTATAGGAAATTTCCCTTTAAAAGGATGTTAACCGATATAAATATCGAACGAGCGATGTAATCGATTTTTTTCGCGATTATTTCAAGGCAATAGAGCGTGACGAGGGTTGACAAAAGTTTGTTTTTTTTTAAAGACAAAGGAATACCCAAAGATAAACCGCCAAAGATGGAAGAGTCAGGGTCTCTCGGCCTCAGCGGGGACGACGGGGGGACGAACCACCGTCGGCTCGAGCCCCTTAATAAAATAAATAAAAATAGGAAATAAAAACAAAATTGCATATAAAAATTCAACATGAATATTATAAAGCACAGTGGCGAACCTTTTTTCTCTTTCTTCTATGGAGTTTAAGTAACAAGTCACAGTGCATGGTTAGACGATTAGTGCTCAGCGATATTTCGATATTTGTATTTTTTATGTAGAACAAGCATCGCCTTTTTACGGGAAAGTGCCCTATATAATAGTATATATTGCTAGTGCTATATATAATATATATCTCTATATAAATATATATCATATCTATAATATATATATATATATATATATGATATATTATATATATATATTATATTATATATATTAGTAATATATATATATAGTATATATAGTAGGTTGAATCTTCGTCTGAGCTTTGATATTCGATATATCGAAATATATCGATATATCGAGTTTGGATATATATATATAGTATATATATATTATATATATATATATATTATATATATATATGGAAATCTTCTCCTTTAAAGGTAGTTAACTATATATATCGAAAGAACAAATTAAATTGTTTTTTTTTTGTTTATTTCAAGGCAAAAAGTGCGACAAGGTTGCCAATGATTTTTTTTTTTTTTTTTACTAAAGGAATACCCAAGATTAAATAGCAAAGATTTGAAAGAGTCAGGATCTCTCGCCTCAGCGGGGGTAACGAACGGGGGGGACTTCGTCCCCCTCTCCCTCCGTCGGCTCGCTCGAGCCCTTAAAAAATATACTATAGTATATATATCGTGAACGAATAAATAAGTAGCTTGAAAGAATCCCTAATTACTGACCGATATGAAGGAAACGTCCGATAACTACTGTACTTATATAAATAAAAGTAAATTAATACTTACAATGATTTTAAGATACCTTTTGAATTCTTTGTAAACTCTTATACGATATTACACTAAGGTGATATGTTTAAGGTGATATGTTTAAAAAATTAATATAATGAATATAACTAAATACCGCCTTAACGAATAAGTTTCTTAAACCTAAAGCGATCACATTAAGCTTCATTAACCTACCATAGCCTGTTTATTATAAATAATAAATACTCGTTTGTATTAAGATAATATACCCATCTTCATCTTAATTACAGTAATCTTTTGCACCTTAATAATCTCCTTATTTGCGTATTTATCTGCATATTCTTGAAGGCAACACCTCCATACTTTCTGTTCCTTAATCATATCTTAATCAAATGCTCTTATAAGTATCAATTAATATATTTCCCGATAATACCTTGAAGGTAAAAATTAAATACTATATATAATTATAGTTATATATATAGTTATATATAATATATATATATATATATAGATATATATAATCATATATGATATATATAGTATATATACGTACTCACTGTTTAAAGGAATTAACTCCTCGCAAATAGGTTCCAAAAAAGGTTCCAAAACGGTGGTTGTGCTTCAATATGTATAACTTATGCAGGTAAATTTAAATTTTAACCCAATTTGGTTATGGAAATACTAATTAATGAAATAGATTCATGAGTAAATGTATATTTTGAAAAATACCTCTTGATTCTTTGAAAGATTGTTTCACTTTTGAAATAAGTTTTTAAGGATTTGCCAAAAAGGAATTTGTAAATTGCTGCCTTTTTTTATATCTTTGGTTCCTTGCAATAGCTTCCAAAAAAGCTTCAAAACGGTCTTGTGCTTCAAATATGTTACTATTACAGTAGAAATTAAAATTTTCACCAATTTTAGTTATGAAAACACTAATATGGAATAGATCATATAATCATATTTAAAATTTAAATAAATCTTTAAATATAAATTTGCACACCAATAGCGGACTGAACTTGTTTCAATATATCAGAATCAAAATGGGCGCCACTTGTCTTTGTTTATAAAATGTACTATTTGAATAGCGGCTCTGCATGGGGATCAACAACCATCTATATTTTATCGATATATCGTATTTGGCGTCTAACAATTTTGCGCTTAGACGAAAGATTCAATTTAGCATTAATATTATATATATATAGTATAATATTATGTACTATTTGTGGAATTTGCGCTTAGATCGGAAAAGTTCAATTAAGCATATATAATATTATATTATTTATGAGGAAATTTTCTCTTTAACGTTTGTAATCCAGAGACTTTGCAAGTATTGCATGGGTAATATATATATATATAATATATATATATATATAATATATATATATATATATAGTATATATATATATATATATATATATTATTATATATATAAGTTAGACTGGCTTAGTGGATTAAAACGAGCTTTCCTTCGCTTAAGGAACGTAGTTTTCCACCTCGCGAGAGCCAGGGTTGGTATCCTAGAACCCGGCTACCTCAACGCTCAAAGAAAATTGCCTACAGTTGGAGATTTTCCGTAAGATTTATTTACAATTTACGGCAATTGTGTACGCGATACCCACTAATCTCAATATCCACACCACTAAAAAACATAGCCAACACATACAACGATACAACCTTTTTATTATTATCTCTCTCTTCTCTCCTCTCCTCTCTCTCTCTCGTCTCTCTCTCGTCTCTCTGCTCTCTCTTCCTCGTCTCTCATCTCTCTCTCTCTTCTGCTCTCTCATATGGATTAGAAACTACGTCCCATTGTATCTAGAATATCCAAATAATGGATTGAGCCGAAACAGGGCTTGCTATCAATCCTGGATAATCTGCGCACTCTAAAACACATGGATCGGAAAATACATATAACTTAATTTCCCCTATATATATATAATATATTTTTTATATTATACAGCGAAACATGTACTTTATATTTTCTTTGGTATATTATAATATAGTAGTATATATATATATATATATATAATATATGTTAAATATATATATATATATATATATATATTTATTAGTTATATATATATAATATAATATATATATATATTCACATATACCTATATATATATATATAATATATATATATCATTATATAGTATATATATATAGTACAGCGAAACCATGTACTTTTATTTTCTTTGGGTGGTGTTACCAACTCGGATAGGCCTTCAATCGCCTTTCAAGAGACAGTTGCAGAAATATTCTTGTTGAGGCGGCGTGTACAGCTCGCTTAGGCTTTGGTTATTACTTGATGCAGTACGAATTGTTTGACTCGCATCAATCAACTAAATAATCTATAATATATATATATATTATATTATATATATAATATATATATATATATATTATATATATATATAATATATATAGATAATATATAGTATATATATATAATAGATATATATATATAATAGGGCCTATATATATATATATATAATATATATATATATATATTAGATATAATTATATATATATATATATATGATTATAAGTTATATATATAATATAGTATATATACTATATATATATATAGTATATATATATATGATATATAATATTATTGTGTTGTGTGTGTGTGTGTGGTGTGTGTGGTGAAAGGAATTTCTTAGTGTACAGGCCGTGAATTATCACATAAGTTCATAAATTTAAAAAAAAAAAAAACCGTTTAACGGATATAGATTTCCGTTACGAAAAATATCGAATTTCTAAATTCAAAATTTAAATTTAATAAGTAACATAAATTTCATTTTAAATTTATTTCATTATATATATATATATATATATATGACTATATTATAATATATAGTTTATAAATATATATATAATTAATATATATATATATAATATATATATATATATATATATATATAATAATTATATATATATATATATATATATTTAATATGGATGTTACATAGAGCATATATATATATATATTATATATATTTATATATATATGCCCCGACCCTAGGTCTTAACAAGGTGTAAACAGCGATTATAGAAAAAACACGTTAACTTTTGTTGCCAAAAGTTTACGTGAAATTATTTAATGATTAATGGAGTAAAACATTCGCTACTGACCAAAGTTAACAAAAGCCTAACGAGCTGTAACGGTGCCTAAAAGAATATTTAGCAACTGTTTTAAGGCGATTAAGACCTAACGAGTTGTAACACCACCCAAGGGAATAAAAGTGAATTGCTTATAAAAATATCGAATTTTTATTTGCAAAAAAAAAAAAAAAAAATGTACTAAAAAAAATTTTTATTTTGCAAAAAAAAAAAAAAATTACAAAAACTTAAGGCGCTTTCGTTTTGTTAATGTTATCTTATAAAATTTAGAAAGTTTAATAAAATTACTTTTAAAATGTACTGCCTTAAAAAAAAAAAATTATTTACCACTTAATTTATACTAAAATTAAAACTTTTCTCCATTTGTAAATGTCATCTAACAAATTTTAGAAAGTTAATTAATTAAGGCATTTTCGTTTTGTAAAAAAGTTTTCTTACAAAAGTTAAGTTAAGGCGCTTTCGTTTTGTAAATGTTTTCTTACAAAAGTTTTAATTAAGGCTTTTTCGTTTTGTAAGTGTTTTCTTACCAAAGTTAGTTAAGGCGTTTTCGTTTTGTAAAATTTGTATAACAAAATGCCAAAAATTTATTAAAATCACTTTGTTAGTGGAATCGAAATAGACAATCTAAACTGTCGATAGTATTTAATGTCTAATTTAACTAACTAAAGCTAGCAAACTATGGCCTAACGTAGTCTAACGTTTACAAGAATTATATAGAGCCTAATTTAAAATTTAAATATTCAATATGACTTAAATATTTTCAGACACTGTAATAAAAAATTTTAAAACTATTATAAAAATAATTTTAAAAAATTTAAAATATTTACAGGTATTACTTAAATGTTTCTGAAAATATTTTCAAAATTTTATAATTTAAAATAAATATATCACAAATGTAAAATATTTACAGGTATTACTTAAATGTTTCTGAAAATATTTTCAAAATTTTATAATTTAAAATAAATATATCACAAATTGTATAAATTTACTATTTTCTAAATATTTTATTATTTTAAATAAATATTTATCATTTTTGAAAATTTATCTATTACTAAATTATATAAAATCAAAGTTCCCGTCCCGTGTAGAGGGTTTGAGCATAGTGTAAATATAATTAAAATTATAGTACTTCAATCCAATGTTAAAATTTTCGGACCATCCTGTGTGTGTGTGTGTGTGTGTGTGTGTGCAGTTTACTTTTCGCGGGAAAATTTCCCGCCAAAAAGTAAAACAGCATAAAATTAGGTATTTTTCTTCAAACTTCAGTACAAAGAGAAAATATAATAAGTATTTGTGATTATAAAAATAACCTTTTGTTATATTCAAAGTCATATTTGTTTTACTCTTTTGGCGGGAAATTTTCCCGTAAAAGTACAAGGAAATCACACGCAAAATCAAAAAATGGTCCAAAAATTATAACATTGGATTGTAGTACTATAATTATTATATTTATACAACGGTTTGAAGTTGGATTTCATGATTAATTTTACGTAACTCTCATTTCTGTCTCTCCTAAATATTCGCATATTTAGACGTGTCACTTTTTGTGCACCGACGATCTATTGTTTTATTCTTGATAAGTCAAAAACAGCATAAAGAAAGTAGGCGCTTATATCAAGACTTATAAGAAGAAAAAAATATCCATATACTAAGCACAAAAAAACAGTTTTTTAACAATTTCTAACAAAATTTCTTATTATCTATATAGAAAATAAGAAAACATTGTTGCATAATAGAATCTTTTGTTTATATTTAACGAAATTTAAGATATTTAATCGGAGGTCTTACAAAACCTAGAACGATTCGTTCTAATAAAATTTAATTTAAAAAAAATCTTCCAAATTTCTCTTAGATACATGACTAACAGTTTTATATAACCTTCGTCGGATTCTGCTCATATAATTCAATTTAGAAAATCGTCTAAGATTTATTAGATACATTGCCAACGATCTTTCATGACGGACAACGATTCTTTATAGAAATTAACTTTGAAAATCGTATAAATTTTCTTTAGATTGTCAATTGTCAACGATCTTGCATAATTTATATCGATTCTTGCTTATATATTTAATTATTAATTTAGAAAATTGTCTAAGTTTTCTTTAGAAATCTAATAAGCTATCTTACGAAACCTAGAACAATTTTTCTCTTTCCTGATAGACTTTTATCATTAAAAAGTTTTCATTTTGATAAATATTCCTATTCTAAAGTTTATCTACTATAGTTTGGAAGACAAATCTTGAGAAATAGAAAACGTCTTAAATTACTATATCACGTCCTCTTTTTTTTAAGATTGTCTATAGTTTATAAGATAAATCTTGAGAAAACGAAAACGACTTTACCTACCAATCCTACCATTTCACGTTTTTATTAAGACAAAAAATTGAATTATAACTACAAAAACTATAAAATCCTTCCACCAATACAAATCATGCAAATTATAAGAGCTACTACCACTATTAATATTATTATCATTACTATTATTACTAGCACTACTTCTACAAGCTTCGATTTCATAGTATATTAATTCTTTGTGAGATAAGCTGGAATTGTTGGCAGGACTATAAATAATATTCGAACCCGTGCATGGTTCCGAAGACTGCAAGAATAATATCCGGTTCTCAATGCCTTGGTAGATCGGGCTGTAAAGCCGGATGTATTGAGATATCACGTCGGTGTCCAGCAGACCTGGAAAAATATAAACAATGTAAGTAATGAAGTAATGTAAATTATGTAATGTAGATTATGATAGATAATAATAAATAATAACAATGTAAATTATGTAATGTAGATTATGGTCTTTTACCACTTAAATTAGATACACGCCATATCCGTATCCACATCCGCAAAGAATCCGCATAACATTCGAGTTCAACAACCAAAATATACATATATCAATAATTTACTTACTACACTCATATAAGGTTATATTACTACTATTACTAAATAATAATAATAATAATAATAATAATAATAATAATAATAATAATAATAATAATAATAATAATAATAATAATAATAATAATAATAATAGTAGGAAACAACATCCAGCACCATTATCGTACTTAAGCGCAGATAAAGTAGAAAGATTCGTTATTATTATTATTATTATTATTATTATTATTATTATTATTATTATTATTATTATTATTATTATTATTATTATTATTATTATTATTTGCTAATATTAGTGATGTAAAGAAAAAAAACACTTGAAATTCATATGAGAACCAATAAATGAAAATAAAATAATAATAATAATAATAATAATAATAATAATAATAATAATAATAATAATAATAATAATAATAATAATAATAATAATAATAATAATAATAAAAATAATAATAATAATAATAATAGCTTCTACACACACCTGTTAAATGGTGGTTGATTTTGTTGTCTCTGACAACAGCGTAACCATCTCCGCCATTTGCGATAAAAGAAGGCATGGCAACTTTGTAAACTTGAGTTTCACTGATAGGCTTAAATTCAGGAATTCTACAGGAGGCGCATCGTACAGCTATGCTGACAACTCTTGAGCCAGGGGGTTTAGAAATGTCGTAAACTAGGTGAAACCCTAGTAAAAATAAAATATTATGGGTCACTTTACCGACAAGCGATGGAAAACATTTCGTTTATGGCAAACCAGGCCCGAATAATTTTTCCAAAAAATGACCCATCCACATGTAGAGAAAATTTTTGTTCGTAATATTTTTAAAACAAGTTGAAAAATGAAATAGTAAACTCTTTAAAATTCACAAAACTGTTAACATCATACCTGACACTTGTAGAAATCCTCCAGGTAGATCAATCCCAAGTGGATCATAGTTTCTTACAGAATGTTCAAACATTTCTTTTATATGACTACCCTTCAATTCAACGATATCAATAGTATTCTGGAAAGGTGCTACGGACAAGACATCTTCCAATACTAATGCTTCCTCTAAAAAAAAAAAAAAAAAAAAACAGCAACTGTCATAAGCGGCAACAATAAAACAATTTAATGTAAAAAAAAATGCATCAAATATTCATTTTCATCCTTATCACCCACTATGGCACAGACTCATCATAGAAGCAGCGAGTCGCCACCACCCCGTTATCTCCGACGCAGACACACCTATGCTCCGCTCGGCCGTACCGATATCTTAAATTGACTGCTCGCGCGCTAGAGAGTATTCTCACATCTACTCCACGCTCGCCTAACAACTCAAGCCAAAACCATTTCTAACATTTTCATAAAATCACCAACATAAATTCTAACTATAAAAACTACACTCTATTCATACTACGATATACCCTACCACCCACCCATATATAAAACTCACATACACAAAACCAAACTATAAATATCGATAACATGACCCTAATATATCCCACCCTAACATAACTCATACAAATAATATCACAATATTATAATATAAATCCCAATAATAACATATATAACCTACCCATCATTATATCAAATATTTGCTTTGTTATTATCAATATTCCATTATTGATCGCTAAACCACCCTTCTTTAAAATCTACACCCTCCCAACTTGCTCGAAAATCCGCACTAAACTCGCAGGCAAAACACATGCTCCCTAGAGACGTTAATATGACCTTCCGCGACATGTGGAAAATATACTGAAACAAGCGCTACTTCCTTACAAAACCGCTCCCTGAACCTCCAACAAACAAAGGCAAAAATGTACAAACAATAAAGCATCAACAATCTACTAAGCCGAAATTATTCAATTATGTTCAATCCACAAATTTTTGCCTGAACTAACACAATCGAATCACATTAGGCAGGTTCTACCCCTAACCAAGAAAGCACCAGCATCAATCAACACTGATCCACTCACATCTCCTAAACATATGCGCACAGACCAGAATAAATTCTCGTCTAAAAAAATGAATACTTGAAAAACAAGGATTCTCAAAAATATCACATAGAAAATACTGCAGCACTCTAAATCTAAAACTTTAGGCCCTCAACATTTATTTTAAACTAAGTATAAAATTTCCTACACTCCCATCTCGGTGCCCCAGCTTCGGCTGCTTTTACAATTGCCCCCAAATTTTTCTAGCCTCCCATAGCCCGGATTGTTGTTCTTATAATATAGCATATATGCTGACACTAACCAAATTATGCTTAAACCGTATTACTCGATTCGTATATTCCAGCAGTAAACACGTATAGCACCACAAATCGTAAAAAAAATGCTCATCAAAACGTCAAGGAAGATTACCCTTTATAAACACTTAGAAAATACCGCGGTAGCTCATTTATTATTACACAAAATGTTACGATACCTTAACACTAGCACCAACCCTTATACAAACAGAAAATGTAGAGGACCATATTTTTTACGTTTTAGCCGGTGCACCAATTTGTTTTACGATTTATAGCCCGACCTCAAGGTTAGCACGAAAAACCACGAACGGCAAACGAGCATTTTTTTAGCACAATGCAAAAACGAACACGGCCTTTAATATCCTACACTATAAGACTATTTTATCCTTGCCCAATCTGGGCTATTTAAAAGAAATAACCTATTCCAACCAAACCTGAATAATAAAACATAACCTAAGAAAACTTAGGATTGGAAGAAAGGCTCAAATAATAATAATAATAATAATCAATAAAATAATAATAATATAGATCAATAATAATAATAATAATAAACTCAATAACATAAATAATAAGCCATAATATATTTAATAATAATATACATCAACAGTCAAATCCGCATCTTTAATTACAACCAGAGTGCACGTCAAGGTCCCATCTTCATCCACATCCCCATTCCAAGTCAAAATTTTATCCTCATTCACATCCACATTTTAAGTGCAGGTCACATCTTCCTTCACAATTCAATTCAAGTTCGTACCATCAGCCACATCCACATTGAAAGCCAAAATCGCATTTTACCAACATCCGCAACCACAGTTCAAGGCAAAGAAGTTGCATCTTCATCCACACTGCAGAGTAAGTAAGACATTCTCTCATACAGAATCTACATAGCAAGGCAAAATAACATCACCACATCCAAGTCAAAGTAACATATTCTTCCACATCCACAGTGAAACTCAGTCGCATCTTCATATACATTCAAAATGCAAAATAGCTATAAATGCGCATGCTCCATATTTACACCCACATTAGGCAAAAGTCTGAAATTTCGCACCCGACAATGATTAACGGAAATAATACTTATAAATAACAATTATTTGACTTTTACCATTGGAATTTATTTTTTTACCATGGATTTTATTTTTACTATTGGAATTTATTTTTACCATTGGATGCTCTTTCGTCAATAGATGCCCTGATGCCTCCTCCGTTGATAACAGCGAGACTTGTAAGCGCCCATTCCATGTCATCGGGGTATTTGGCATTCTAGTAAATAATAATAATAATAATAATAAATAATAATAATAAATAATATAATCAATGAATAAAATATAAATAGTAATAATAATAATGAATTAATAATAATAATTAATAATAATAATAAATAATAATTCATAATAATAATAATAATAAATATTGAAATATAGACCATACCGTGTATAGGGCAGCATCGGGTTGCCAGATTGCAATTCTTTTCTCCCGGCAACTTGGACAGATTTCCAGATACAAGAAAGACAAAAGTTCTCCCAATTGTTTCCATGACGATACTTTGAATGGACTCGCGCCATGGTATTAGTTCTTGAAGTATCATAGGGTCTGAAACAAATAATAATGATAATAATAATAATAATAATAATAATAATAAATAAACAATAAATTAAACAAATAGCTAAAATAAATAATAAAAATAAAAAAAAAAACAAAATTCATAATAAATTAACTTTTTTTTCGAGTAATAATAACATAAATAATAATTAATAAAAGAAAGAAGAAGCAAATGAAAGAAGAGCATGTACTGAGGAAGAGAGAAAGAGGAACATCTTTTGAAGAAGAGCATGATGGAGGAGAACATAAAGAAGAAAGAAGAAGAAAAGAAGAGAAGAAGAAGAGTAAAGAAGATAAGAAAGAAGAAGAATAAAGAAAGAAGAAAGAAAGAAGAAGAAAGAAAGAAGAAGAAAGAAGAAGAAGAAGAAAGAAAGAAAGAAGAAGAAAGAGAGAAAGAAGAAAGAAGAAGAAAAAGAAGAAGTAAAGAAAGAAGAAAGTAAGAAGAAGAAAGAACGTCTAATAAAATAAATAAGCAAAATAATAATAAATGGAACACAGTTCATTAAAGACAAAAAAGAAAAACTGTAATAATAATAAATAAATAATATTACAATAATGACAATCAATAATTACATAATAAATAATAATAATTAATAATAAATCATACAAAATCATTAATAATAAATAAAATAGAGATGGAATTAATGTTTTAAATACATATAAAATTTATTTGCAAATCAAAAAAAAAATATAAATATAGGCCCAAAGTATGAATACCATAAATAAAACAATAACTAAATCTAATACCATAACTATATAATACCCACCAAATACTATAAAAATAATATATATAACTCATATAACTACTAGACAAAATCTTCCATATGCACATGAATACCCATAATCTATATATATATATAAAAAAAATCATAAATATTAGATAATTACCCATCATAAATATAAAAAGTATCAATGCTTCATTATATATATACATGGGCGTAGACTGGGGGGTGTTCTGGGGGTCAGAACCCCTCCGAAATTTTCCAACACTCCGAACTTTTTTAATTATTAAATTAAAAACTCAACCAGTTATACCATCCTCAGGCACCCACCTCAATTAATCATACGTCGCTCTCATCTCTCATCTCTCTACTCATACATACTCTACCTCTCTCTCATCATACTCTCTCTCTCCTCTCTCTCTCACTCTCTACTCTCTCTCTCTCCTCATCTACTCTCCCTCTCCTCTCTCTTCTATTCATCTACCCATCATCACTAACTCTATAACCTCAGAAATAATTAAACAAAATGAATAATGACCATACTTAAATTTACCCATAACTAAACATAACTACTAATAATCTATACCTACCATAAAATACTCCTACCTACATATAGAATATATAAATCTCCTAATCTAAATCATAAGTAAAAGTTACTCACTACACAATAATAACATAACCTACTACTATATAATCAAAATTAATCAATAATATATAAAACCCCACGCTCTTACCTACTCAATATAAACCTAATCCCACTCAATAAATAAACCCCCAAATAATCCTCACACCACAAACTGAGAATTAAACACTTTTCCGGCAAACCCCTTCCATTCAAATTTTCTAAACAATTCTATCAATCATTACAACATTGCCTTTCTACTTATTATATCTTATCACATCTTATATATAGCTACAGACAATTAACCAGCACTATCAATTTTAACAGAAATGTAATGATCTCATAACATAAATGATGTTATATTCAATAATAATTGCTAAAAAAAAAATACCCATATAACAAAATCACTTTCTCTTCGACAAACATTCCCATATAACTCCCTACATACATATAATATTAAGCCTGCAGTCAAAGAGCTCTTACTCTAGAATACTTCTAGAAACGAAGTACGATAAGACTCATTGTTCTTCAGAATTAATAGACATCCCTCCTAAATAATGGTGAATAGCATATCGATAGATCAAAAACAAGTAACTCTCCTACGCTAAAACAACATCCTAGAAAGCCACATCCCAAGCTATCACCCATATCCTTACTCACAATTGCAGCATTAGAAATTAAGTTTTCAACTCTTGAATGAATTTTAAATGTAATCCATGGCTATCTTATTCTATAGCACTCCAAAGCAGGAAGCGCAGCTTCTGTCACAAAATACTCGCCGTCCGCCTCTATTTGACACAAATCAGTAAGAGAAAAGGCAGCAAACCAAGTCCTATATAACTGAATTGCTGTCAAAAGTGAGACAAATTCTCCCAAATTAACTAATTTCTCTCTGCTAATATCTTGTGGCAAACACTGAGTACCATAAAACGTGCGTCATATTAAGCAGATAAATTTTTATACAAATAGATCGCTAATAGACCATAGCTCCGTACACTAATGTGTACAAAGAACTTAGACCTCAGCTACCATTTACAAATACAGGCGTAGGAAACATAAGCGCTAAATATTGACAGCTCCCATATACCCTAAAGAAAGTAATCATCAATTTTGGCGCAGAATAACAAGGAATAGAATTGCGCTTGGACCACCAAAGATGATCAGCAAAAGATACTTTTGTAACCTAATAGTGCAGTTGCACATGCAATTTTAGACGCATGTTAAGATTTCCCGTCCGATGCTGGGAGCATCACTCTATTACTGCAACACTTAAAAAAAATCGACCTCCACGCCTATCTCTATATACTAAGTCTTCAATAAACGAGTTAATATGACTCTTGTGAGATAAAATCTACAAAAGAAAAAATTGTGAGACGCACGTTAACTAACGCAAATCAAAATGTTTTACCGTACTGCGACGCCCGATGAAAACGACAACACATCAAAAAATGAACAATGACTTTATGCCTTAGGTATGTTGAGACTCAGTTCTTTAAAAATTAAGACCTCATGCATTTTTTAATGGCACTGGAGAATTAAGCTAATGCAATTAATATCCAATATCTCTCACAAGAAAAACAATGACAATTGTGCCAATTATACAGGATGATTAGCAGCGCACTACTCATGGATGCCTAGCCACGCATGAACTATGAGTGCACTCGTTTAGAGAGATTAAATCATATAATACCCAAAACAAAACCCCAACCCAAGAAGAAAATTTGTCAGCAAGCAATTATAGTTCATTTCCAAAGTAGCGATTGTGACTTAAAAAACCTTCGAAACCGATAAATAGTACATGCCCTCTAAAGTTAAAAAGTCCTGTTAAATTGATGTCTTATCCGCCAAAAAGACTTTAAAAAGTGTAGGCAGAGATTCCATTACTCTCATACTCCCCACACAAAAGCAAAAACAACTCACTTACCTTAAAGGAAATATCCTAAAAAAGATCTGCCAAATCTAACCAAAAAATAAGTCACTTTTAGCATTATGTGAAACTAGGTGGGTTTACAAACCCATGATAGCCACTCAACATACGCATTCCCAAAGAACTTTTTGTAGCCGTAGATCTTACGCACTAGCAGAAACACCCTCACTAACTCACTTCGAAAAGTTTGTCTGCTAATGAAAGATCAAACACGTTTAAAACATCATAGCAACATAATATATCAACTCTTCATAGTTCTTCTCTACAACGAGATAGATCTACCTTCAATATAACGCCGTCATTTAGTTTCTGAAAACACAGTAACATATCAGATGAATAGACATGAGCGAAATTCATATAACATATGCTACAAAAGTTAGAACTTGCGACTTGAAACAATGAAGCATGTGACCAGGATCAACTAAATATGTCGGTATACATCCATGACAAGAAAACTGGCGGAATAATCAATCGTATTTGAAACCAGACTATCCAAACTTCAAAAGTATATTATCACTCGAGGCACCAATCTAGCTTCCCAAACACAGGACTCACAATATTCGATCCTACCTCGATCTTACTCTCAGTCGAAGTGCACGCAATCTCATCACTTCATAAGCCAACACTCAACTCAGGATATATTACCGAATGTTTAAGTCTTCACATAATCCATGTTTTAGAAAGAACACTTCACACTATGAACAAAGAAATTTCGAAACTCAACGATTACAGTGCCTACCCAACCCATCGGCATGCTACCATCAATCTGATAAAATATAAATAATTAAAATTCACATCACGACGCTGTTAATATCATCATATAATCAATCGTTTATCTTAAACAATACATGATTCGCTATAAATCTTTTATGAACAACATTATACTCACAAGTGCTCAAATAAATGCTAACAAATTGCAAGAATCTCATCTTCGCAGACAGAACATGCGCACGACATGAAAATAGATAAGCACACGAATAGGCTGAAATAATACACATAAACAGCATTACCTAGACACTAGCGCAATCTATACAACTCTGTAATCATCCATAAATAAATAACTGCGGCTCTGCTAAATTTTCAGCTCGCAAACTACACCAGCTCTTCACTAACCGCCAACACACCTGTAAACTATCCTCCGACCAAGCCTCTAAAAACGCTAACAACACTCCAGCCGAAATCATACACGGAAATTCGATGAGCACAAAGAAACGTACACAAACACAGGCGATCTCGGCACTCTACACTATAACTAATATACAAAGAATCATGCTACTGTGCTAGCCAGACAGAGCTCTAAAACCAATATTTTCGCAGACAATACACAGTTCATAGCAAAGATAAACATTAACATAATACTATAAGTAACGTCAAGCTCAAATAAACATTTAACAATGCACACAAACACATAAGACATATCAAGACCACTACATATCAAGCTCTAACGGCATATAATCACACTAAACTCACCAACAAAATCAAACCTACATCACACAAACACTCTACACTCCACTTTACAAATATCTACTACGCCTCACAATAACCACAATCATATAACTACTATATATACCATACACCCATACTATACCCGCCCATAATATACTATATACACTAATAAGGTAATGCACTTCAGCATATCATACCCGTGCCAATATAACTCAAATAAACTCATTCATACAATTTAAAAGTCAACAGATATAATCTCAATAATAAACCCCTACCGAATACTCTCTATCATATACATAACCCTTCATACACCTATCTAGAAGTAAAATAACTCACATAACCCTCTCAAACTACCATAAACATATCACATAAATTATCCCATAAATCAAACTAGAACTCGAGGTACGCTAAGCCATACAGATTAAACTAACTATATCATCAACTATACTTATAAAATAATATAATATACCCTACCTATACGATAACTAAATACCTACAACAATACTAACCAACTCACACTACATACATATAATAACCTCTATAGATCATCATCAGAATATATCCACTATAAGAATACTATCGTCAACATATGCTTCATACACCCCAAATATCAAACGACTCGTCAGCCACTCTATTTGAACCGACTTAACACATATAAATTCTACGAAAATAATGATTACAGACGCATAGACATACTAACAGCAATTAAGCACTCAATATAACGATAGAGATATATACTAGATATTGATAAGTAATATTATAGAGATCACACTAATCAACTGCAGATAAGATATCATGATAGAGTATTACAATAAATCCTATATTACAACCTATACAATAATAAACAACTATATATATTCTATGAACGCAAATTAAAATCAATCAATGTTAGAGGTCAACTCAATCGAGAACCTAACGTTGTGATAATACCTATAGAAAAAAGGTGACCTCTGTTTTCTTTTAGCCAAATATAACCTAATAAATAACTAATAAATAACTAGAAGAATGACATATAAAGAATATTAAATATTATTATACAAAAATAATAAATAACAATAAAGTATAATATAATATAATATATATAAATAATATATATATATATAATATATAATAATATATATAAATATTATAATATAAATAAAATATACTCTATATATATGAGGAAAAACGAATTAAACTAACAACGATTGTTAACCACAAGCATTAATGAAGTTTGTTTAGAGTGTTTCATAGGATAGTTGGTGTTTTATGGGGTAACTCGGAACAATATTATTATATATCACAGGAAATTTATATAATAATAAATTCATTCAGTCATACTTGTGGGGTAATATTACAAAGAAATTTGTGGGCTATAAGATACCAAAATTTTTACTTTCAAAATATCTCAGATGAAAGTTATCTGGATATTAGGTTACTCGCATTAGCTATAACTAATTATGTAGAAGCATATTAGAGCCAATAATATTTGAGAGAATCGAGTGTGTGGTTTAATGCAGGATAAATTATACAAAATTCCATGGATACTCATACGATAGAAGTAATATAACAATATATTTGAGTATTATTCAAATGTGAATTAGTTGATTCACTAAATAGAGAGGTCAAATGACTGTGCATCCCACTTGTAGCGAGTAAAAAATAATGATTTGATAAAAATAACCACATAAACATAATAATGAGCCGATTAATTAATATATGTGAAAATAAATCAAAATATATCAAAATATTAATGGGTCATTTATGACTTACATCCCCTATATTTGATAAAGACAGTTTAAAAACATATAGTATACAAAGGAAGAAAAGAGGAATTACTTTATATATTAATACAAAAAATAAATATACTTCATTTCCATTCTATTGAAGTTAAGTGGCGATTTACAAGCTACACTGCTATATTGTGGGATATATGGTCTTTAGGTAAAAAATACCAAAAATTTAGGGTATTTAATCATTTTAGTGATAAAATCCCGTCAAATGTTAGATGTGATATTATTTTTTAGCTAAAATCCCCAAATTTTATGAAGTACATCATATTTTGAATAATATAAACACAATAAATTATGCTGGTATCCGTATGCGTTTACATCCACATACATATCTAGAAAATGCATAACTAATATATAAATCCAACGAATAATCCAATAAATTTATGCTGCGAGAATGCAAAATCAGAAAAAAGAATAAAATCAATCGAGTACTTAAAATATAGATGAATATCTCGTAGAGGTAATATAGCCCACGAAATTTAGAAAAATATCTTTACCATTTATCCATAGACGAGTAAACTGATCACATAATCTACTTAACTCATTTAGTAAGTTAGTAATGATTCAAAGTATTAGTAGATGAATGCCCTCAAATTTAACTAAATCTATATAAAATCGTACATTTGTTATATATTTAAAATTTATTTTTTTAAATGATATAAAAATTTTAGATTAGTTACATGCCGCCTAATTACAAATAAATTCACGCAATATGGTAGCTTAGGAGTTTTACAAAGAATTATCATAAAATATGATAAAATAAAAAAAGACCATTACGTATGAGTTAATTTATAGCTTTATATTTGTTTTTAGAGGAAAATATTTGATTCTCTCTCTCTCTCTCTCTCTCTCCTCTCTCATCTCATCACATCATCCATCCTGCTCATCATACTGCTACTTCTCTCCCATACGCATACTGAATTTTCGAAGACTCGAATGTATTATTTGGATATATGAATCTGATCTCATACATTCCTTCTCTCTCTCTACTCTCTCATCTCTCTCTTCTCTCTCTACTCTCTCTCTCTCATCGCTCTCTCCTCTCTATACTCTACTCATCCGTATTGCGAGTTGACGAAATTGAAAAGACTAACAGAATTCTTTCTCTGAAGCTGCGAGAGCCCAAAAAATAGAATGAAGCTGGAATTTGTAGTAAAACACAAACAAAACACCCAAACACACACACACACCAAACACAACACAAACACACACACACAACACAAAACACACACACACACATAACCAACACACACACACACACACAACCACACAAACAAAATTAAAAATAATTAATATAAGAATATAAATAAATATATATAATATATAGTATATATATATAATATAATTCTCGTATCATTATGAAGTGAATCCTCAAGCATTAACTAACCGTTGAATCTCAATTATGTTTGGAATAAGCTCTAAGGTTAAACTAATACTAATTACTAAATAACATAAAACTTAATAATTAAAATAATAAATGAATATTTACTATATATACACTAAACACGAAATAATTATATAATATCAATACAAATATAATACAAAATAATCAACCATGATATAATAATAAAAACATATAAAAAAAAAAAATTCAACTATAGTTCAGGGTAAATCAGAATAGATTTCACGAAGCAAATAAATTATAACTTAGAAAAAAGAGAAAGAAAATTAAGTAAGAGATAAATCAAAACAAATCAAGACAAAGGATCTAAGCATCAACAAAAAAAAAAAAAAAAAAAAAAAAAAAATAAAAAGAAAAAACCAAAAACCCAAAAAAATAAAAAAACACCAATAAATACAGACATTAACAGGAATTTTGGAAAAATTAGAAGAACAAAAAACAAAAAAACACCACGCCAAAAGCAAGCGAGAAAAACCAAGAAATAAGCCCAAAGATATACTTCATATTGAGATTAATTGTTAATCCAGATGCTGGACAGAATTTTTTGAAAAATTTAGTAGTGCTGTGCGGTCCCGTGCGGAGCGTCTTGAAACATAGATAGGTGTTCGATACGATGAGAAAAATAATGACAGAAATGTAACATATATAGAAATGAAGAGATAGCAGGGGGAGCCAGCCCGCTTGAGGGGGAGACTGCAGATCGTCCCTAGCGGAGGTCGGGGAACCCAATACCCGGCCTATGCTATGATAAACAAAGAAGATAACGCCCCATACCCAAAGATCCCCAGCCCCAAAGAACCCCAATCCCCATTTTCTGCCCCCTAACTCCTTCCAATATTGAAGTAGATGTGTAATAATATATAAACGCTTCGTGTAATTACAAGTTTCGCTTTTTTATATATACAAGATTTCTTTTTTAAACGTTACCAGTGGAATTTATTCTTAACATAATATCCTAACTAACTAATGCCAAGAAAAAAAATATATGCATTAAATGTCCTTTGGATATTTGAATTACTTCATGTTCAGCTTTCCAGCAAAGCAAAAAAAAAAAAAAAAAAAAAAAAAAAAAAAAAAAAAAAAATATAAAAAAAATATATTAAAAAAAAAAATAAAAAAATATATATATAAATATTAACATAATATACTATATTATATATAATTAATAAGAATATAATATATTAAATATATAATATAATATATATATATATTTAAGCACAAAAAATCCTTTAGTTTTCACATTAAATAGTGTGGCATTAAAAAAGAAAAAAAAAAGGGTATCTATCAAGTGGGTTCAAATAATAAACATAGTGCCATTCCATGACCCTGAATGAATTACCAGACCGACTATAAAAAACTTTCATTGGCATCGAGTGCCAAAAATAAAAATTAAAAAAACAAAGCAAAAAAACAATTTTTAAGTGCCTAAAAAAAACCCATTGTATATAATTATAACTCAATTACAGATATGACGTAAACATTTTAAAAAACAAATGTTCCGTGCTTTATATAATCTAAATAATGAATGATTAAATTTCCTGCTTTATGTTTATGAGTTATTTTTTAGGCTAGTTTTTCGGAGGTAATAGCTGCTCACCCAAGCTATGAAAAATCTGTCAAGTTCTAATGCTGTCAGGAAGTTTATATAATACATTCGTCATAGTTTTTTGACTTTATATATTTATATATATAATATATAGTATATATACATATAATTTAATAATACATAACATAATTATATATATATATTATTATTACATTATATAATATATATAATATTATAAAACTATATATAATCCACATATATACATATAGTATAGGAATATAGTCTATATACGAAGGACCAGACTAAGAGTAAAAGATATTTTATTTTCGAAATAATAGCCTTTTTGGGGGGAAGGGGATGATAAGGAAAAAAAATAGATAGGAGAGAGAGAGAGAGAGATAATAGAGAGAAGAGGAGACACGAGAAAGAAAATCAGAGAGACGATTACAGAGAGAGATAGAGAGTAGAGATAGTAAGCAGTAGTATATCAAATAAGCACTCCACGACAGAATGAGAGAGCGACAGATGAGCGACGAGAGATAGAAACCCCGAGACCTCGAACACGACAAAGAAAGAGACAACACAAAAAGGTATACGAGAGAGAAGGAAGAGAAGGGAAGAACGAGGAGAGAGAGAGAAGAGAGAGAGAGAGAGAGAAAGAACACAGATGAGCACGCCCGTGACGAGAGAGAGGAGAGAACTATCCACGCGCAGACTTCTAAGAACCGAACGAGCAGATACGACAATAACCCTGAGATGTACGCATGCAACGATGAAGACCGAGACGAGACAGAAGAGGGAGCAAGACAAAGACCCTGAGATCAGAATAGTATGAACACCCAAAAACAATAAAGCCAAAATGAAGTACACATTACGTCTTCTGATCAGAAGAAGGAATCACTGAATCTAAAATCGTACAGACCGGAAGAAGACGATGAATGGAACTAGTCAGATGAGATGAATAACAGAGGAGAATAGAAGATGAGAAGATAGAAGAAGAGAGAAGAATGAGAGAAATAATAATATATAGAGAAGAGAGATATAAAATGATAAGATAGAGGACGAGAGAGAAGAGATATAGGATGAAAAAGGACACGAGATAGAGCCAAATATCGACATTATCTGAAATAACAAAGATACGATGATCACTAATTTATGACAAACCCCAAACAGAAATCCAACAGAAGACCCGAAAAAGAATAGACGATGACCCAAAAATAAAACCGAGAGTACGATGAAGAGAGATAGAGAGATGGCGAGATACGATTCAGAGAAGATGATAATATAAGATAATAGACAGAGAGAGAAGACACTACGACCGGGGTAGGACCGAGGGGGAAGCCAAGCCAGGAGGAGGTGCGCCGACCCAGAAGACACAGACCCAACGGGGCAGCGAAGCGACGGCAAGGCAACAGGACGGCCGAAGCGGAAGCCGGACCCATCCAGCACTGCGCGTAGCGGATAGGGGAGGCGAGAGACTAAGAGGAGAGGGGATTACACCGACGGGAGACAGAGCATCAAGAAGACTAAGAGAGACGAAAGAAGGGCATGAGACAAAATGAAGACACGATAAGAAGAGAAGAAAAATAAGAAAAAAAAGATACTTTGGATGGAGAATATTGAGAGAATGAAGGGAGCAATATGCAACCGAAGATAGATATAGAAGCAGAAGAGGAAGAAGAGAAACTAGAGAGGAACAGAAGTATAGAAATCGACCGAATAGAGAAATCGTATTTATATAAGCATGCAATCCACGAGTACGAGAGAGAGCAAATAGACGGTGAAGAAGCCGGTCTGAGATAGGCCGACCCGACAGGACGTAAACCCCGACCAAACCCCCCCCACAGCCAAGAAAAACACAGGAACGCGAGCGGGCAAGCCAAGAAAGACCACAACCACCGGCGGGCAAGAAAAGAGAGATCAACACACAGCATACGGACGGAGACCGAAAAAACCAACGACGATAACGCGTGGCGGCGGATGCCAAGTAAGGGTAGGAGGCGGACTCCACGCACGGGTCGGAGAGAAAAAGGAAGTCATGAAAACGAGACAAAGGAAGTAGGGCCAAAACGGCCGTGAGACAAAGGAAGCAAACCAAAGTAAGTAGGCTTCTGAGACCAGGCAGGAACGCAGCCCGCGCCCCAAACACAGCAGACGGAATACACTATCGGAGGCCCGAGAAAATATACCAGAGATAAGAGAAAGAAAGAGAGATAGAAATGGCCTCCTCGATACACAACAACACGAACCACTAACCGCGGCAAACAGGCGGCGGCGCAGGCAGGGCGGCCATAAGCCGAGCGGGCTCCCAGCCAGGAAGGAAGAGGGACACTGAGCGGACGACACGCGGCGGCTCGCGGCCCGGCGGACGGACGCCTAGAAAGCAGCGAAATAGGCGAAAACCGAGATCCAGTGGTGCAAGACCGGCAAAAGACAGCAAGCCAAAGAAGGCGAAGAGAGAGCAGACGAGAAAGAAGAGATATGAGTAGATAAGCAGATATAATTAGATATATATAGAAGAGAAAAGATAGATACAAAGAGAGAGAAAAAGGTTAAGATGAAAACGAATGACTAAAAGAGGAAGATGAGAAAATATAAGAGAAGAGAAGAGAAGAGATGAGGGTGAACGAGATGAAGAGAGAGAGTACAATGAACGATAGATAAGCTTAAACATGGAATCGAACTCTTCTATCAGGAAGAACGACTAATACAGAACCAAAGAACCATAAAGAAGCGGTTTCGTGAAAATGAAGAAGAAAGAGAAAGATGAGAAAACTGATCTGAAAGACGAAAACACCAAGTTTAACAAAAGATAATGAAGACGAATGACAGAAAAGAAGACAAAATGAGAGAAGAGAGAGAGAATATGCAGACAGACTGAAGAGACGAAGAATTGATAAAACTTTTACAGAATCAGAACTGATCAATATTCTCAGAATAATAAACTGTGTATAAAACGATCAATAACCGAAACTTGAATATATCTAGAGTATAAAAAGAGTATAGAATTCTAACGAATAATGGTCAAAAATCTTCGTTTCTTCTATAACAGCCAGTAAATATTCTATCTCAAAGAAGGAAAGAAGATAAACTCTCATACCTAACGACTTTAAAGATAGAGACACGCACCAGACGGAGAAGCAACAGAAGCAATAGAGAAGGATACTGACTGAATAAGAGTGCGGCACAACGAGCTGAGAGGCAGCAAGACTGACGAAAGAAGAGAAAATAGAAAATCAACAGAGATGAAAGAGAACAAGAATTAATACAAAAATGAAAGTAGAAGAGACTAGAAATAAAAGTTGAATAAGAACACACATTATCAACCATGAATCAGATAACGAAATATGATGAGATGAATAGAACAGAAGATAAGAAAACGAGACGCACACGACGACAGAGAACGCGACCTCACATTAAATCTGAGAAGAGACAGAAGAAAGAATAACATATAGATGAAACTCCTAACTTCTGACAGAAGACTGAGAGAAGTATTTAATAGCAGCAAACAACTCGATACAATGACACAAATCATAAACCATATCATCATACCAGATCAACGTACGAGACGTAGAATGATTAGATCATAAACAACAATAGCAGCCACGATCGAAGATAACATACAAATAATACCATACCCAACATACTAACTCCGATGAACATAATGAACACACTGCATAACTATATTAAAAACTTTCCAATCAACTTCTCTACACCTCACTACCAACTACAATACGCACCAACAGACAATAAAATCTAAAGTCAAACATAAATCTCAACAAAAAATTCCATACCTCTTAATATAAAAAAATACTTTTATTTCATCTACCCAAATTATTCAGATCTACAAGCAATCTAACAATATAAACCTAATAAAATTATCAAAGATGAAGCCTAAAAAAATCTCCATGAATAAAGATGCATAAGTATATAGAGAGATGATGAACGATCTGTAAACAAAAGAAAGGCACAATCTGCCTCACAAAAAGAAACAAGCAACAAGATACAGATATAACAAATAAGAAGAAAAAATACAGACTCTGAGATCCAAAAGCATAAGATAAGCAGAATTATGATAAAAGATAAAAAGATAGCGATAAAAGAAATAAACTACGACTAATGATAACAAAGATATACTCGAATTCCATGAATCGACATCAGCACATATATACGAACAGAGGAAGATATGAAAAACAGATATCAACATAAATGCCAAGCTATAACACAAATTCACACCCAAATCATATTATTAAACTTAGAAGAAGCACGAAACGATATAGATAACGACTAAAGATAGAAATAAGAAGTGGACAACAAGAGAAGATGATATCACTGAACTTATCTGAGAGCAGTATCGACACATACAAAAATCCACGAAAAATTACAAAAAACACGAAAACATCAGAACCTCCATTTATATAAAAACGAACAAAAACGACAGACAACCTTGCACCACCACAACTTCACAATAAGAAGAGGCCTACTCAATAAAATCAACCCAACCGTCATACCACAGCTCCCAATACGCACCCCCACAATCCGGACCACCTCATCCAAAGCACAAATCGCTAAAGCTAGCTAAATCAAATAACAGAAAACCAAATACGACCTCGACGCATCCTCCAACCACCAACTGAAGCAACCTCCGAATTCTTCTAAAATCTCAGCACACCATTTCTTAACACAACGACCACACACAATTCATACAACGCAGATACTCAACAGCCAACAACCAGACCAACATACAAAACCTTAAATAAATATTAACACCAAAACACACAGAACCAAACCCGAACCAGACCTCATAAAGATACTAGATATCCCTTACAACCCTGTACTAACACACAAAAACAACACACCACACAATCAAACAGACCCCTACAAACTTAACCTCACTATAACCCAACCCAACACAGCGATATCAATGACCAACCCAATATAAATCACAATAAACACTACCAAACATGAACAACAAATACCTTTCTACACTATCAACAACAAAAAATATTCAACAAGAGAACCAAGCTATAATACACAAACCATACAACAAAACACATAAAGACACGACCACCAACAAGCAATCAACATACATCAACGCAAACAGGCAACCAACACAAAGATAAAAATAACGCAAAACAACAAAAAAAAAAAAATACCCAAAAAAATGACGTACACCAAAAGACTCAATCAAAACAACACCACGTAACACACCCACAAAAAGCGAAGAAAATGAGCACTGCGATCCCAAAGAAACCCGCACCCACATACAAAACACCATCAACCGCGACCCACATCAAATCACCATCAAAAGATACATCTCCACACAACAAGATACCACATATAAACTATCACATACACCCCAAACGTAACCTCAATTCATCTATCAGACCTTTTATTTCAATAAAACTAGCATCAAGATTAACATATATTACCTGCTCAATCCAACATCACCTCCCCAAAAAAAAACGATAGAAAATATACTTAAATTAACCATATTACTTATTTACAGAAATAACACACGGAATAACACAATTATCATATATAACAAAGAACACTACTATTAAATAATAAATAATATAAAAACTAATATAAGATACACATAATAATATATATATACATCACCTACATATACTACAAATTATATCATATATAATACTTATATATAATAAAGATAAACTCAATATATATTACACAATCACAAATATATAAACTATACTACTACACACTCTCATCACTCAAACTAATATATATCTCATACTACATAAACCCCGCACACTAAAATAAACTAATATCAACACATCCTATACAAACCCCCATCTACTACTATATATATATATACTATATATATCTATACATTAATAAACTACCATAACCACTACCCAATAAAAATACTACTATATCTAGCACCCGCTAATCGTCTCATAAAACGCACTCACAAATAAAGAAATATCAATTTTATGACAGCAGAGATAAAAAAATCAACACGCAAATAGATTTTTCTCTTTAAACTACACAATTCTATCATCACCAACACGATATTCTCACACACTCGATTTATGAATGTACTGTTCTAATTCCGTCACACAGTGATTAAAAATAGATATATTTTTTTCATTTCAAAATTGTTTTATCTGGCCCTAAATTCTACTCTCTCTTTCAGCATAATATCAAATCGTCCATATAAATTTGGCAAAACTTACCTAAAACATCATAACCACAGGCGTACATTTGCGACACGTGGCTCTGGGTGTATACAATGCATCCAGGCTAGAACGATGGAGAACTGAAAGCTGCTACTGCAATTTACAGCCTCACGCATACTCGAGCGGTGCCCAGTCTCAAACAACCTTACTACTCCATACTCAAACATAATACAAACTACTTAATAAAAACCTAACTCAACAAACACCTACTTAATACTAATAATACCCCACTACCTAAACCTATCAAACAACACCCTAAAATATAAATATATATATAATAGCTACTACTAATACTCAAATTAATATATAATCACCTCAATATTACATAATATATAAATACATAAAATCAACAAATAATTCAAAAAAACATAATAATCATATAGCTACAATTGTGTTCTTATTACATTAGCTACACCAATTGATAAGTTTTCGATCTAAATATAAAAACACAACAACACATACCACAACCCCTAACCCACCAATATATTAAAATATATAAAACATCTATACATATTAGCTTTTATTTGTTTCCCACCCCAACGAGAAACAACTATAGCATTATTACTTTTTGAACAATATTAAGCCTCTAATCCTCTATCTAGTCACCTTTATTGCTAGTTACCTATTAATCATTAATCCAAAATTTTCTATGAAAATAATGCTTCTGTATTTATTTTCACTCTTCTAAATCAGAAAGTATAATCAGTTCCGTTAGAGGACCACCATCCTTTCTTTAAGAATAATAAATAATATATATATTAAGTTACTAAAAAAACAAAAAAATAATTCCAATAAAAAAAACCCATAATAATGAACAGTATTATTTTAATGTTACAGAATACGAACCAATAGAGAGAATATTAACTACAAATCAAATAATGTGAACGATAATAAAATTTTGATTCCATACGAAACATTTAGAAAGAATACAAGTTTAATGAACTATTGTCTATATACTATTATGAGAATCTCTTTTTGTTAGCGAAAGTTAATTCTTTTTAAGTTTCAAAACTTAAAAAATATGTGCTCCCAATTTTTTTCGTTTTTTAAAATTATAAAAACAAACAGTTCGCATACATCTCTCATCTCTCTTACTCTCACTAACTAGCTCTCTCTCTCCTCTCTCTCACCCCTCCTTCTTCTCTCATCTCTCTCTCATTAATTAATATAAATACATTAACATTATATATATATGAATACTAAAATATTATATTAATTAAAATAAATAAAATAATAAAATAATAAAATAAAAATATAATAAAAAAAATATAAAAAAAATATAGGATAAGAATATATAATAATAAAATAAATTTAATTAATATAAATTTAATATATAAAATATAATAATAAATAAAATAAATAAATAAAATATAAAATATCACCAAATAATACCTAAATAATAAGACTACACACCAAAAATATACTACAACTCACCCAATAGTATATAAGCATACTAAATATCCTGAGAAACTGAACAACACATATTAATCATTACACTCTCACTCTGTCATAAAAATTAAGACAACGAAGAAATAAATCAAAAAGCACACAATGCTTTATTATTATGATGATCTCAAACTCAAAATCCAATAATTAAAGTTTGGTTTTTAATTTAATATCAATTAAGAATAAAATATATTTAAAGCATCAAATATCTAAATATATAAATACAAACAATCATCTCAGCTATTAACGTTTTCTTGAAGTAATTTTAAAATCTATTGGGTAATTTTGAGTAAAATACAATAAATAATTTAGGGTTATTTTGAAAAATAAATGACGTAAATCTATACTATTTCATTTGTATTCTTATAAACTATTGGGTATTTTGCAATTAAAAATAAAAGATTTATTATTATTAATATCATAAATAAATAATAAAAAAAAACATCTCCCATAAAATTTTTAAAATCACTTTATATTGAAAAATCAGATGATATTTTAAGGGTATCTATACAAGGACCTTAGGGTTTTTTTCTTATAAAAGAAATATTCTAAAACAAAGCTTCAAGGCATAAATTTGTTCAAGATATATATATACGACATTTTGGGGTGATTTATGATGGTTCAATGACATTTTTGTTTAATTAGGGGAATTTTTAAATCTATAGAAAAAAAATGTTTTTTTAAAACAAATACTAAATACATTAAAACAACTATCTTTATCCTGTATATATATATATATATATAAATAATAAAATAATAATATTACTTGAATATTTATAAAAAATAATTATAAACTAATAAAAAAAAACTATATAATAATACATACTCACTCATATAAAAAAAGCTCAACTAGTATAAAAAATCAAAAATAATCAATACATAAATAAATGTATTAAACAATATAAAATAAAAATAACAAACCAAAAAAAACCCAAAAGCATCATCCACAAACCAAAAACGAAAGTGCCAATATCATACACTATTTTATACAACGTTATTGATGCATTTTCCGCAAAGTATTTCTGGGTGTATAGCCCTAAACTAATATATATATAATATAGTCATAATATAAACACCTTAAGTAGAAAAAGCAATGACCCCACAATATATACTCACCTCCAAATAATAACCAAATACACCTATAATGCTTATGTAATCATGGACAGTTAGGGGTGGCGCTAAAAGGGGGTAAAACTTCTCCCACCCCACCAAAAATTTGGAACAATTCCACCATATATTTATAAAAAAAAATCATCACATTAATATAAAAGAATTGAGATATAAAATGTCTTTTCTTTGCAATATATAATTTTTTAAAAATGTTGAGAAAATAAAATGCAACAATCAAATTATACCCCACTCCCATCCCCCCATCCCCTACTTTCATTCATGAATATTTAACCCACCTACGCCCCCCCCAACAATAAGGGAGAAGATTTTAAGCTCATTAGATGAAAACATTTCGAAGAAGAAAACAAAGACTTTTCACAATGTCAAGTCTGATTTCTAAGCAGTTTTCAGGAATTTAATAATTACAATATAAAAAAGTTGAATGAAACAACTTAAATCAACCAATAAAATAAATAATACCTATAATAATACCTCCCTCATTTATATTTACCTTTATAATTATATATATAATAAGATATATATATATAATAATATTATACGTGTACATAATAAATAATAATACTATATATAATATAGAATATAAATATATAAAAAAATAATAAATATAATATAATATAAATAATATATACAATAATATATATTATAATAATATATATATATATATATATAAATAAATATATAT
>JABUQX010046398.1:42500-47500 GCA_015478945.1 Trachelipus rathkii
TATTATAATATACTATATATTATATATCTATTATTTTATTATATATTATTATTATTATATTATATTATATTAATTTATATATTATAATTTATTATATTAGATGATTAACGTCATTATTTTAATATTAATTATATTGAAATTAATATTATTATATTATTATATATTATTATTTATTATTATATTTATTAATTTATTAATTATTATTTAATTTTTATCATTCATTATTTAATATTTAATTTATCTTTATTTATTTTACCATATCTTTATTCATCCATGAGTAATTATTAATATCCATTATAATTTATAAAAAAATACAATTATTAAATTATTAGTGAAGAACATTATTATTTAATTATTATTTATTATTTTTAGGTATCAAGATCTTTCTACATAAATTATAGTAAACTATATTATATTTTTGTAGATAATTATTTTTTATCATCATTTATTCCATTATTATTATATTATTTTTTTATTATTTATATATTATTATATTATTATTATTATTATATTATTATTATTATTATTATTTTATTAATTTTATTAGTGGTTATTATTATTTTTATTCTATACATTCAATTATTATTATCATGAGTATTAGGGTTTATTAACATCCATGAGTAATGTTTTTATTATTTGTATTATTATATTTTTTTCATCATTATTATTATTATCATGTATCATTCATTATTATTATTAATTATTATGACGCACCATCAAAGATTATTATTATTAAATTATTATAATTATTATTTAAAACAACTGTTGTTATTAATAAAGGGTGGAAAAATTTATTTCAAAGCACCTTGTCGAGTAATAACCAGGAAATAGACTTGTTGGATTTGCATTTTGTGTTTGCTATATTATTTATTCTAATATATTTCAATCAAGGAAATAAAACTAATAAATTTAGCAGAAAACGGTCTCCCCCCCAAAAAAATATATACCCCAAAAAATTTCCGCGCACACAAATACCATAAAGTTAATAGATCACTAAATAGCTCGTAACAAGCATTATTAAATTAACCCTAAAGAATTATCCCTAAAAAAAATACCCTTAAAATACCCCCTTACAAAATTCATCTTCTCCGTAAATAGTTTACGCAGATAAGGATAATAATTATGTATTTATGAAATAATGTTTGCAAAAATAATAATAAAATTGGAAACAATTATTTTTAATTTTATTAACATTTGTTCAATAAATTTTTTAATTTATTTTTATATATATTTTATTTAATTTTTATTTTCAAAAATTTATTTATTTTTTTTGATATATTTTTAGAAGGAAGAAACAAAACCTATTGTATTTTTCGCTGATTAGGAACGCGACTTTACATAATCACCCAAAAAAAATTTAATTGAGGAAAAAAATAATTTTGACATTTTAATTTTTGAAGCTAAAAATTTTTGGGTTAAATTACTGTGGGGATGGTCTAGTTCACCGAGCGAAGCGAGGAGAGGGGGGGAAGTTGGTCAAAATCTTGTGGGCAGAAGAGAATAGGGGAGACAAACGGGTAAAAACTGGGCAAGAAAATAACTGTCCTACCTTATTATTATTATTATTATTCATTAATTATTATATTATTATTATTATTATTATTATTATTATTATTATTATATAATTATATTATTATATTATATTAATTATTATTATTATTATTATTTTTTATTATTATTTTTTATTATTATTATTATTAATTATTATTATTATTTATTATTATTATTATTTTATTATATTTAAATTATTATTATTATTATTATTTTATATTATTACGGTATTATTATCTATTACAGGTCGTTTATTTTCAATTCCAATATTTTTCCACTTTTTTTAAAGCAATTATTAAAAAATATTGGATATATAAAAAACCAGACGTTTGCGGAAGTTCAATGGGGGTTCTTGCTTTAGTTTTTTTTATGATCTCGTGCCCTGATACCCTTGCCCCGGTGACACACCCATGCATTGACCTCTAAGGTCAGCTACGTAGAGAGTAATAATTGTTTTTCTTTGTTCCAATATTTGTAAAATTTTGGTAAAACTTTATTAAATATTTGTTTCGGGATCTTTTATTTATTTTTATTTATTTATTTTTTATTTATTTATTTATTTATCTTATTAATTTTATTATTATTTATCTATTTTATTATTATTATTTTATTATTATATAATTTATATTATTATTATTATTATTATTATTATTATTATTAGTAGTAGTAGTAGTAGTAGTAGTAGTAGTAGTAGTAGTAGTATTTATTATTATTATTATTATTATTAATATTATTATTATTATTATTATTATTATTATTATTATTATTATTATTAGTAGTAGTAGTAGTAGTAGTAGTTAGTATTTATTATTATTATTACTTATTATTTAATTTATTATTATTAGTAGTAATATAGTAGTAGTAGTAGTGTAGTGTAGTAGTAGTAAGTAGTAGTAGTAGTAGTAGTATTAGTAGTAGTAGTATTTATTTATTATTATTATTATTATTATTATTATTTTATTATTTATTAATTATTTATTATTATTATATTATTATTATATATATTATTATCATTATTATATTATTATTATTATTATTATTTTATTATTATTATTAATAATTTTATATTATTAATTTATTATTATATTACATTGTTATTTTTTTTTGGGCACATTTTTTTTTCCAAATGTCACCACCGCACGGGGAGGGCCCTATTCAAGGAGGGGTGTTATTATTATATTATCATCATTTACTACATCAGAATCACTATCACACTTTTACCACCAATCAATATATTGTAATTATTCACTAGTCTAAGCTAAACTATCTCTTTTCATTATCACTAAAAAGTGTATTATTTTCTGAACAATATAGAACTTCCTTAAATGCCTAAGCTCGTATCGTATTTCCTTAGACAATAGGACAGTAGGAAAAAAATATATCGTGTTGATCGTTGAGTCTTTCATCAATGACCGAATATTGGTTTTAACTACACGAGTGAAACTCGATGCAATGATTTATCGGGTTTATTTCTCTGAGGTGTGGTCTTCTTCGTCCTATATAAAGATTTGATTTTATTTGTTTTCTTTTCGCAAGTGTCTGGATTGTGAACAGCCATTGTTTCTACAAAGTTTCCACCTAATTTTAATAAGAGGTTCGTCCACTATTCTCTAGCAACTCTATGTTGAGCAAACCCCTTGTTATGCCAAGAAAAAGATGAAGAATCAGAGATGCGTCAAGACTACACGGTTTTATCTTGATTAATGAATTATTTATTGTATTTCTAATGTTACTTTTTTATCCTGAATTCAAATATTGCATTCAAAATGTTTTTTTTATTACTCGCATTTTTGAAGTATTGATTTTTTCGCAATTTTAAGTTATTTTTCACTGATAAATAATAAACGCTTTAACTAAAACGGATTTCGAATAGAGAATAGGCACAATAATAATTTACCATTATGAAAGCACTAGTTGCATGTTTTCAGCAACAATCATTTCTTGACAATATTTGTACTGTCAGTGACAAATATGAGAGGGTTTCCAATAAGGGAGTCCTGATAATGGTAAAATGGTAACAGGGACAGTGGAGTTACTGCTGGACGCTGAAGAGGGATATTCCAAATGCCAAGTGCAAAAGGAAATTTCAAACTCACATTTTAGGAAAGTTGAAAAGTGTAATGTATGTTACTTAGGTTGAACGCACACATGATGACACAAAACAATCTGACTCAATGAAAGGAAACATTTTTTTGTTTCATTGTGTTTCATCATGTGTCATCCTCTTTTTTTGATTTCTTTGATTTGACCGATACAAGGGAGAAGAATGGCAATTTCACACAACGACAAACTGTGGAAACTACTGGGTTTCAAGTGCCTGCTTTCTTAAGAGCTCACAGAATATGAGGAAGGAGTCCGGCGGAGAAGGGGCCACCAGAGTGAAACTGAGATCCTCGGATCACGACGAATCCCCCTTCAAGTAGTAAACCCTCCGACTCCTATATATCGATGCGATATTATTTAACATTTTTAAATTTTAATTAAAGTTTTTTTTGCGAGGAACATACAAAATAATATATATATATATATATATTGTAGATGGACAAACTAAGGTTTTAATGTCCTGAAAACAACTTTGTTTCTCGTTCTTAGTTAAAAGTACAAGAATAATATCAGAGCTCATTTGCTCTAATTCTATCATCAGCTATTTAAAATGGGGGCTGGCCTTTGAGTACTCAGCAATTATGGGAGGAGAAAAACCGGGAGCTTTAAAAGTTAGACTTGAAACGTTCTTTTTTGGGAACGTGGATGGCCTAGCGGATAGAGCTTCCGGTCACTGTTAACTCAGTGACGCGGAGTCCAGTATTCGAATCCCGCTGATGGAGAGTAAAAATCTCCTTTGACTCATTTCAAATGGAATTAATGAATATCGAATTCATTTGCATAAGAGTAAATTAGAGTAGAAGTGACGGAAGGTCATGAATAAAAATTACAACTCGACATTTTTATTCTGTCTTCGTAGCAGGAAAAAATTTTTCCGACTCCAAATATAGCTCCTGCTCAATTATGTTAAAATTACTGCTTTAATTCCACCATTTTAAAATTATCCGGCTCCGGCTCCGGTTCCGGCTTCGGAACTATTATGATATAAAAAAATTGAAAGCTGAGGTACACCAATATTAATAGTTTTAATTAAAAGATGATCGGTGGCCGTCAACAACAGATAATTATAAAATTATAAAATATAATTAATATAAATTAAATTATAAAATATAAATTATAAAATATAATTAAATAAATAATTTTATAGAGGAAACAATAGATAACAAAAGAGAGACAAAATCCGGTGCTCGGCTGACCCTAATTAGAAGTATCAAGATATTTCCAAATCTTCCTGGTAATTAATTAAGCAACATATAATAATAATAATAATAATAATAATAATAATAATAATAATAATCATAATAATAATAATAATAGAGAATTTAAAGAAAATAATAATAATAATA
>JABUQX010046398.1:50000-52620 GCA_015478945.1 Trachelipus rathkii
AGTTCGAGCTCACGGGCGTTGCCCCATTCTAGGAGGGGAACTGATTTAGGTAATCGCTACCTAGGGAATCGATACCTTTGCCATGAGACTCTGTCGTTCTATCGATTGTGCCAAAGTAGCTGTATTATAATTGTATAATTTTATTTTATAATTATTAATTATATAATTATATTTTAGTAATTAATTATATAACAATTATATTTTAGTTATTAATTATGTAATTATATTTTATAATTATTAGTTATATAAATATATTTTATAATATTATTAATTATTTAATTATACTTTATATTATTATTAATTATATTATTATATTTTATAATTATTAATTATATAATTATATTATAATTATTAATTATATAATTATATTTTATAATTATTAATTATATAATTATATTTCATAATTATTAATTATATAATTATTTTATAATATTATTTTAAAATCACATCTTTCTGTTCATTATTTATAATTTATTTTACAATTGTTAACTAGCTTCCATATTTATCTAGTAATTTTTATATATTTATAATCTATATAATCTATAATTTAACATAATATATATTATTTCTTATAAAACAAAATGTCAACTCCGCATTTTTATTCTGGCTTCGTAGTTGCCAAATTTTATTTTTGGCTCTCAGAATTTAGCTCCTGCCCAATTATGTTTTAAAATTGCTACTTTGGTTTCACAATTTTAAAATTATCCGGCTCCGGCTCTGGCTCCGGCTTCGGAACTATTATGGCACAAAACTCTCGGCGGCTCTCACGACCCTCAACACGTCGAAACTGTGAGGAAATACTCGTAGTATTCGGTTCATCATTGGTTTTCAATGTTCATACAATGAGATAAAATTCAGTCTATTGATTTCTTTTCACACGAGGTTCATTCAACTGGTAAGACCCCAATGACCTCTGACCCCTCCCCCCTCCCCTCTTCTGACCATTTAAAATACAATGAGGGATAAATATATTAATATAAAATTTTAAATTTAAACACCAATCTTTACTGTGTAACATCTCTTTACCTGAATTAATGTATATATATTTTAAATTTCGTCTGGTGGGTCAAAAGAGGTCAGAGGTCAACAAGAGTAGGGGGGAGTAGGGGGAAATCTAGAGCCAAGGGTAAATTAAAGACCGGAATGTGTGTTTCAGTCTTAACAAGTGGAGTACATGTAAGATTGAGTATAGTTAAGTCTGGGGTGAAAGAGTCATACTCTTTGTATCGAACACTTTAGGCTTCAAAACGTAATAAAGGAGGACTTTTCAACATAGCTATACCTAACCAGACGTAGACCTGCTGAAGTGTAACACTGTAAGAGTGGTAAAAAATACCCAACCTCGTATAAGGGCATTGCTAGGTTTCAAAACTTAATGAAGGATTCCTTTTTAACATAGCTATACCTAACCAGGCGTAGACCTGCCGAAGTGTAACACTGTAAGAGTGGTAAAAAAATCCCCAACCTTGTATAAGGGCATTTCTAGGTTTTAAAACTTTTTAGCAGAGCTATACCTAACCAGACGTAGACCTGCCGAAGTGTAACACTGTAAGAGTGGTAAAAAAATACCAACTTGCATAAGGGCATTGCTAGGTTTCAAAACTTAATAAAGGATTACTTTTTAACATAGCTATACCTAACCAGGCGTAGACCTGTCAAAGTGTAACACTGTAAGAGCGGTAAAAAAAATCACCAACCTTGTATAAGGGCATTGCTAGGTTTCAAAACTTAATAAAGGATTACTTTTTAACATAGCTATACCTAACCAGGCGTAGACCTGCCGAAGTGCAACACTGTTAGAGTGGTAAAAAAAATCCCAAACCTTGTATAAGGGCATTGCTAGGTTTCAAAATAAATAAAAAATGTCACGTGTATGAGTCTTAACAAGTGGAGTACATGTAAGATTGAGCGTAACAGTTAAGTCTGGGGTGAAAGAGTCATACTCTTTGTATCGAACACTTTAGGCTTCAAAAGGTAATAAAGGAGGACTTTTCAACATAGCTATACCTAACCAGACGTAGACCTGCTGAAGTGTAACACTGTAAGAGTGGTAAAAAATACCCAACCTCGTATAAGGGCATTGCTAGGTTTCAAAACTTAATGAAGGATTCCTTTTTAACATAGCTATACCTAACCAGGCGTAGACCTGCCGAAGTGTAACACTGTAAGAGTGGTAAAAAAAATCCCCAACCTTGCATAAGGGCATTGCTAGGTTTCAAAACTTAATAAAGGATTACTTTGTAACATAGCTATATCTAACCAGGCGTAGACCTGCCGGTGTAACATTGTAAGAGTGATAAAAAAAATCCCCAACCTTGTATAAGGGCATTGCTAGGTTTCAAAACTTAATAAAGGATTCCTTTTTAACATAGCTATACCTAACCGGGCGTAGACCTGCCGAAGTGTAACACTGTAAGAGTGGTAAAAAAATCCCCAACCTTGCATAAGGGCATTGCTAGGTTTCAAAACTTAATGAAGGATTCCTTTTTAACATAGCTATACCTAACCAGGCGTAGACCTGCCGAAGTGTAACACTGTAAGAGTGGTAAAAAAATCCCCAACCTTGTATAAGGGCATTTCTAGGTTTGGTAAAACTTTATTAGCATATCTATACCTAACT
>JABUQX010046399.1:0-10000 GCA_015478945.1 Trachelipus rathkii
GAGAGAATAGGACTTACAAGGGAATAGGAAGCTCTTCAGGAAGAAGGGCGAAAAGTTAAGAATGAGAATAAGGGGAATCTTCTTAGAATATGAATAGGGATGGTGCTTTGTAACTGATGAAATGGGTGTGAGAGGAGTGTGAAAAGAACACAATTCGAAAATCTGCACAATATAAACAGTAATGAAGAGGTGATAGTGAATGTGGTGGGTTTGAGGGTGGCAAGAAGGAATAGGTATTTTGGGGATGAAGGTTATTTAGTAAAGAGGAGGTAATGGGCAGAGTGAAAAACGGTTGAAGAATGGGTAAATCTGCAGGTATAGATGAAATTCCTGGTGAAATGATCAAAGAACGGAGGCGAGATGGTGATGATTGGATTTGGAAGTTGTGTAAAAGCGTTTATGGGAGGGTATAGTTCCAGGGATTGGAGGAGAACGGTAATAGTAACCTTATATAAGGGTAAGGGAGAAAAGGGAAACTGTAGAAATTTATAGGGGAATAAGTTTATCGAGTGTTGTAGGGAAGGTATATGCTGGTATTTTAGTCCAAAGAGTGCGTCGAGTGACTGAATGGCTGATTGGTGAAGAACAAGGTGCGTTAGGAGTGGTAGAGGTTGTGGATAAATCTTTACATTGAAAACAAAAGATTGAGAAAATGAAGGGAGAAGAAGAAATAAATTGTATTAGGTTTTATGGATTTGCAACAGGCGTATGACTGAAAGGTTAATAGGGAAGCTTTATGGCAGGTGTTAGTGATATATGGTGTTGGTAGGTAGGCTCTGAATGGAATCACAAGTATGTATGACGATAGTGAGCGTGTGTAAGAATAAATGGTGTCCAAGGTGATTTTGGTTTTGGATTAATAGCGGAGTAAGACGGGTGTGGTATGTCTCCTTGGTTATTCAATTTGATATGGATGGGGTTATGAAAGAATTCGAGGTGGGGATGGCAGGAATGGTGTTAGAATGGTGGAGATGGAATTGAGTGGAGGGTGCCCTACCTATTATAATGCGGATGATTTGGTTCTGTGTGGTGAATCTGAAAAGAGAGTTTGAGAGATTGGTAGAGAGATTTGGCAGGGTGTGTAAAAGGAGGGGCCTTAAAGTAAACGTGGATAAGAGTAAGGTTATGGTTGTGAGTGGGACAACCCTCAGTGTGAAGTTATTTAGATAGTGAACAGCTGGAACAAGTGTCTGAGTTTAAATATTTTAGGGTATATGCTGGATGAACAAGGAGAACGGACGATGCAGTGCATAGGAAAGTTTGTGAATGCAGGAAAGGTAGCTAGTGAATTAAATCCGTTGGTGAATGTAAGGCACTAAGTCTGAGTGTGCTAGGGTTTTACATGAGGATATGTTTTTACTGTGTTTATTATAGTAGTGAGACTATGGTCTGGAAAAGAAGTATAGATCTAAATGTTCAAAGTGGGTTTCAGATGGACATCTTAGGGGTGTGCTAGGTGTAAGAAGAATTGATAAAGTGAGGATGAACGTATTAGAGAGTGGTGGTGGTGTGAAGAAAGGGGTAAATGGAGAATAAATGAAAGTATGTTTGAGATGGTTTTGGTCATATGGAAAGGATGGAATGATAGTGGTTGGTTAGCGGATGTATAGTGGCGAGTGTGTTGGGAACCGACCGGCTGGGAGACCGAAGAAAAAGTGATTGAGTCAGTAAAGCGAATGTTTGAAGGAGAGCAATGTGAGTTTGGTAGAGGCGAAGAAGAAGGTGTAAAAGGAAGTAATGGCGGGGAATTGGTGAAAGGGGTAATGGTTGTGGCCACACCCTGGGCCAAGGGTGAAACCCTTACATTGACGATCTACCATAGCGAGGGTCCATCGCTGTCCCATGAAACTTTTAGGGTGGATTTTCTGGATGCGATGAGTTCCCCACTATTAACGGTAAGGCTGGGCTTTCTTTTCGACTTGTTTGTCATGTTCTTCTACTGCTTTTGCTTTTCCGATGCCGTCGGCGCACCTTCTCCATTTCTTGGGAAAATATAAGTGAAGATAAAGAAAGAAACAAATATTATTATTATTATTATTATTATTATTATTATTATTATTATTATTATTATTAATTATTATTATTCATTATTATTGATTATTATTATTATCCCAGTGTACGTTGCCACACCCCACCCCAATCTGTTGAGAAGTATGGGGAAGATAAAAGAAATGAAAAAAAATAATAATTACCAGTATTCGTTTGTCCTTATACCTCGGAAATTTGTAAATTAATAATGTAATAAATAATCTAGCATGGGTATCTTAAATTATTTAAATTAGTTTTCCTATTAATTTCTCAAACCCAATTTGACTGATTGATGATTATTATTTTATTATTCTTATCTTTATTATTATTATTATTATTATTATTATTATTATTATTATTATTATTATTATTATTATTATTATTATTATTAATTAATCAACGGTACGAATGCAATGTACCATGGTTACAAGAGCAAACTTTTTGGAAGAGCAAGCTTATTGAATTAAATTATTTTTTTGAATAAAGGTTCAATTTATTAACTGGTAACGTAATTATTTTAACTCCGCAAGATAGAGTCACGCTGCACAGGAAATCAGTCATGTGGCATTTACCCTACTTATTTTAAATAATTTATGGTTAATGTCCAAAACTTGCTGACATGAGCCTTAATCACCAAAAGCATGTAAAATAAATTTGGGAAAAAGATTTTTATTACAGATGATTACCCAATATATTTAACCAACATTATAAACATTATTGCAAACTTCTAACTACAACAAGCTCCTTCTTGCTGCTTTAGAACAGGTCATGAGCGCCTGAACAAGGACTCTAACCCACATTGCAAGATCTCTTTGTGTGTCGTGCCTAAAAACACCATTGCCACACCCTCTTGAGTGCCACATCGAGTGTCCATTGTAATAACTTCGTCTTTTTTGAGCGACACGCCTTTGGCAGTTGAAATTCACAACCCTAGAACAATATAAATCATTGTAATTCAAAATATGAAATCTTTACAATGTGGGAAATTTGACCTATATAAATTTAAGGTTATGAAACAATTTGGAGTGATTCTGACCCTAAATAAACTAATGACACACGATGTCTAAAGCAATTATAACTGCTAAGAGCCTTTTTTTCTTTTAATAAAATTCTTCCTCTATTACTAATTCCAAAATCAAATATAATACTTATTTAAAACATGAAATTATCTTTTGAGTGGGAGTTAATTGTCAGCAACAATCAATTATATTTTTTATTGAGTATAAACACAATATAAAACTATAATTTTGTTGTTGACAAATGATAAAATATTAAAGGATAATAAAATTTTCCATTTTTAATGACGACGAGGTAAATTTTACAATAAAGATTCAATTATGCCGGATAAACTGTGAAATATCGTAAATACAACCAAATTAAGAATTTTACCTTGTTGCCAAAAGAGGATAAAACCACAAGTGGTTCCCCCATGCTCTTTTGTCCAAGGACGTCTTGAAAGAGGGTCATCTTCATGATCGGTTAACTGCACAAAACGAGGTTCCCATTCTTGTTTACCCTGAAAGTAACAAAATAATATACGAAAATAATTAAATCTTTCAAAAACAATTGTTTGATTACAATAAAAATATATTTAAAAGAGGCAATTGCAAGGCAATTTGTCTGTTACCTGTACTAAATAGTCATTTCTTATGTTAGAATACAAACACTAAAGAGTTTCTCTCAAGATTCAAAAAAAAAACATTCATAGAACCAAGAGTTTCAAATTGGAGTCAGAACCAAAATTAGAAACTTTAAAGAAGCTAGAGACAATATACTAAAGAAAACTGCAAACAGGCCTAGCTACAAATTGCTTCCAAATTCTATATCCTTGTTTTACATGTATAAAACAAGATACACTATTACCTGATCTATTTTGAGCATTAACCATCCAACATGATGAATTTTGGCCAAGTCCAGAACATCCCCAAGAACTTTGTTGGCATGATTCAAAGCACCATCCGTTAAAATAGACAATGTGGTATGAAGAGTATTAAACCAACTCATAGCTTCAACTTCACTTGAACATTTGAAAATGAGACTATGAAGTCTATCAGGCGAATGCAACTCAATAGTATTTGGTTCTGAAAACAATAACTACATTAATCACAATATATAATATATATATATATATAATAATATATATTATATATTATATATATATATATATATATAGATATATATATAATATATATATATATAATAAATTAAATATATATATATATATATTATATATATATATATCTTTACTTTTGACTGAATATTCACTTGCCATTCAATTTTTCCCTGACATTCAAAATATGTACATGCCAGGACCCACACATGATGTTGATTTTTCAGCTCAGTATGGCCGATTCTTTGTGAGCCGTGTATAGCCGCTGCGTGGGGCTCAAAAAAAAAAAAATAAAAAAAAAAAAAAAATATATATATATATAATATAATATATATATATTATATATATATAATAATTATATATATAATATATATATATATATATATATATATTTTATTATATATATATATATATATATATATAGATAATATGGTTGTTCTATGTAAATTTAAGTTAGTGGGGCTTGGATGGGGAGGAAGGTGATACGAAAGGATGTAGGTAAAATTAAGAGTGAGAAGTTAAGTGAGCAGAGAGATAGGGCATAAGTATGTAAGAGCGCTCGCTAGTAATTCGGTTGAATGTGAACAAGTTGATACTGAACAAATCTGGGGGCAAATGAAGGAAGGAATTGTTAGTAGTGCCAAAGGAAGTGTGTCGATGTGCTAAAGTAGGAAGTCAGAAATGTTAACTAAGCGAATTGGTGGGAATGAAGAGGGATGAAAGCGGTTAAGGGGTAAAAAAGAAAGGTGGTTGAATGTACTAAAAGCAAATGATGAAGATTCAAAAGAAAGATGCTTGGTTATATAAGGAGGAAAAAAGAAATACTAAAAGGGTTGGTATACGTAGAGAAAACAAAGGTAAATGAACAGTTGGAAGGAGGATTAAATGAGGACATACAAGGAAATAGGAAGCTCCTTCTGGAAGAAGCGCGAAAGGTAAGAATGAGAATAAGGGGAATCTGCTTAGAATAATAATAGGGGATGGTGCTTTTGTAACTGATGAATGGATGTGAGGGGGAGTGTGAAAGAACACTTTGAAAATCTGCACAATATTAACAGTATGAATGAGTGTTAGTGAATGTGTGTGGTTTGATGGTGCAGAAGGAACTAGGTATTTTGGGGATGAGGTTATTAGTAAGGAGGAAGTGCAATGGGTAGGGTGAGAAAGTTGAAGAATGGTAAATCTGCAGGATAGATGAAATTACGTGAAATGATCAAGAGCGGAGGCGAGATGGGGTGATTGGATTGGATTTGGAAGTTTGTGTAATAAATGCGTTTATGGAGGGTATAGTTCAAGGGATTGGAGGAGAGCGGAAATAGTACCCTTGTATAAGGGTAAGGGAGAAAGGGGAATGTAGAAATTATAAGGGAATAAGTTTATTGGAGTGTTGTAGGGAAGAATATATGCTGGTATTTGGGTCGAAAGAGTGCGTCGAGTGAGCTGAGGGACTGATTGGTGAGAAACAAGGTGCCGTTTTAGGAGTGGTAGAGGATGTGTGGATCAAAATCTTTACATTGAAACAAATGATTGAGAAATGAGGGAAGAAGAAGAATAAATTATATTTAGGTTTTATGGATTTACAACAGGCGTATGATGAGTTAATAGGGAAGCCTTATGGCAGGTATTAGTGATATATGGTGTTGGGTGGTAGGCTTCTGAATGAACCAAAGTATGTAAATGAACGAATAGTGAAGGTGTGTAGAATACAATGGTGTCAATGGTGATTGGTTTAGGATAATAGCGAAGTGAGACAGGGTTTGTGTTATGTCTCCTTGGTTATTCAATGTGTATATGGATGGGGGTAAGAAAGAATTCGAGGTGGGGATGGCCACAGGAAATGGTGTTAGAATGAATGGAAATGGAGAGGATGGAGGTGCCTTACCTATTGTATGCGGATGAATTGGTTTTGTGTGTGGCGAATTTGAAGAGGGTTTGAGAGGATTGGTGGAGAGATTTGGGCAGGGTATGTAAAGGAGGGGTTTGAAAAGTGAACGTTGATAAGAGTAAGGTTATGGTTTGTGAGTGAGGACAACAGTCTCAGTGTGAAGTTATGTTAGATGAAGAGCAGCAGCTGGAACAAGTGTCGTGAGTTTAAATATTTAGGGGTATGTGTTGGACGAGAAGGGAACGGATGATGGCAGAGTGTAGTAGGAAGTGTGTGAAATGGCAGGAAGGTGCTGGGTTTCACATTAAATCGTTGGTGAATGTAATGGGACTAAGTCCTTGAGTGCGCTAGAGTCTTACAATGAGGGGTATGTTGTTACCTGTGTTTTGTATGGTAGTGAGACTATGGTCTGGATAAGAAGTATAGATCTAAAATTCAAATGTGTTCAGATGGACAATCTTAGGGGCAATGCTAGGTGTGAAAAGAATTAATAAAGTGAGGAATGAACGTATTAGAGGAGTTGTGTGTGGTGAAGAAAGGGGTAAATGAGAGAATAAATGAAAGTATGTTGATGGTTTGTCATGTGGGAAGGATGAATGAAAGTCGGTTGGTTAATCGGATGTATAAGTGGAGAGTGTGTTGGGGACCGACCGGCTGGGAGACCGAAGAGAAAGTGGATTGAGTTGGTGAACGAATTGTCTGAAGGAGAGAAATGTGAGTTTGGCAGAGGCGAGAATAAAGGTGCATGATAGGAGAGAATGGCGGGGTTTTGTATGGGGGCATGGTTGTGGCCCATCTGGGCAAAAAGATGAACCCTTACATTGACGATTTACCATAGTGAGGGTCGTCGCGGTCCTATGATGCTCTATGGGTGGATTTTCTGTCTGTGACGAGCTCTCACTAATTAATGGTACAGAGGGGGCGTAAGGCTGGGCTTTCCTTTTCGACGTTTGTCATGTTCTCTTACTGCTTTTCTTTTCCGATGCTTGGTACAGCACCTTACCCCCACCCAATCTTGGGGCAAAGAGGAAGTGAAGAAGAAAGAAAAGAGATATATATATATTATATATATAATTATATTATATATATATATCTATATATATAATATATATATATATATATATATATATATATATATATATATATATAATATTATATATGGTGTTTATGTTTCGGGTGTTCCAATTTGGGACAGAGCACAGTGATAAGAAAACCAATACCAGGTGGATTTTGTGCATTCCTCCAACCCCAGCACTAGTATGTGAGTTATCAGATATGTAATATTTTTAGTCTTCTTCCTCCTCCCTTCATTTTTCGAATTATCTATTATTTTTCAATCCTCTTCCTCCAGCACAATTTCTGTCTATAGCGGTACCTGGGTTTGGGTCTACCTACTACTTATTTCTATCTTGGTAATGCTCATGCATGCATGGAGTTCCTGGTGCATGTTTGAGGTACCCTACCCCCAGTTAGGGGGAAGTAAGGTGGTTGTGGTGATATATATATATATATATATATATATATATATATATATATATATATATAATATATATATATATATATATATATATAATATATATATATTATATATATATATATTATACCTATATATATATATATAAATTTTTTATAATCATGTGACCCCCCTTACCTCTCTCATACATATTTATGTTTTTCCTAATTGTGAACCAATTCCATCAAATCATATCTATTACCTTTGGTGTGAGTATTTTTTAAGTCATTTTTTTGTATCTTTTAATATGCGCTTGGGATACATGTGTACTTCTGCGGTGCAGTGTGTACAGTGCACTGTGAAGCATGCACAGGTCAAATATAAAATGCCCTTAGATTAACAAACAGTAATAGATTTATAAATAATCTAAGCCACATTTCATTTTAATTATTTGCGGTTTTTCGTTTTCTTCAGATGAATTGTCATTATAATTATACTTCAATATATTAAAATATACAATATATATAATAAAAGATGACAAAGATACATAATAAAAGATGTCCCCCCAGAAGCAAAAACAAATAATTCCTTATTTGGCCATCTTACACCCTTTCCAGCTTCGATGACCCCTTCAAAGGCGGATGTCATTCGTCCACTGCCTATTTATAGTAATGAGAAGACTACAAAAATGGAAAAAAATGTTATAGATGTGCAAAAGATGTTGAATGCATTTGGATCCAATTTCATTTCCCATGTATCATTCAAAACGGTTTGCTATCAAACAAGAAATGACATCTTTTTTTTACAAAACTAGAGCATTTGATAAGAATGTTTGAATATATTGTACACTGTACTTGCTATGATGAAAAGGAAATCAGCCAGAATAGATTGTAGATGTGCATTAGAATTTCTGTGAATTGAGTGGGAATTTTTTTGTTGGAAAAAAGAAGAATTAGCAAGCTTGGGCCAATAGATAAGGCCACTACTTCAGCAAGAGAAAGAACTCAAGATGGATATGAAATACATGAATGTAAAAAAATGAAATCTAGTAATCTTGCTGAAAGCTTTTCTACATTTAGTGAAACTGATTCTTCAGGCAACGTTGACGAAAATATTGAAAGCGACGAAAAGAGTGATTCATCTTTTGTTCCAGATTCCGAATTACGAGAAAACAATCAAAACAGATTTTCATATGATAAATTGTCTGTGACCGTAGATCAATACTTTTTAAGTTGCAGAGCTACTGGTGCAATTGTAAATGATGCTTTGCAAGATATGGGGATCTTAAATGTAGGCAATAGATAGAAAAAAAAGTATAAAGAAAAAGAGTTGGTTCAAGGAAGCAAACTCTACACAAGTTTCAGAACCAAAGAATTGAGTGCATCGGTTTTGATGGAAGAAAAGATCAAACCAAAACACTTGCAGGTATGGAATATGAAGAGCATTACGTTCTTATTAAAGAACCAGGTGATGTCTACTTAGATCACATAACTCCTGACAACGGAAGCGCTCGATGCATAGCAGATGAATTAGTTACATTTCTAATTGATTCAGATAGTTTTAATTCACTTAAAGCAATGCTCTGTGACGGTACAGTTGTAAACACTGGCCGTATAGGTGGTGTAATAAAATTAATTGAAATTCATATTGAGAGGCCTCTTCAGTGGCTAATATGCCTTCTGCATGCTAATGAACTGCCCTTTAGACATATATTTGAAATGATTAATGGTAAAACGGGAAGTTGAAGTATCTGAAGAAATAACTAGACCTCATTAATGACAAAAATATATCTACGAAATGTGCATTGGAATAAAATCTGGAAACATTTCAAAGCAATTGTCCTTAAAATCTCCAGGAGCTTTACATCATGCAAGATGGTTCCCAAAAGCTAACGATAACTTTCAACGCCAGTTGGGCCTAAAATATCCCGAACTTTGCAACGGCAAGATGGCTCACACAGAGCTAATGATTCCCAATGCTTTATATGTCTCAACGACCAAATCCAGGAACAAATCTCCAGGGTTTAGTTCATATCATATTAGAAGTATATGTTCCAGGTGGGTTTTGAAATAAGTCACATCTAAAAGCTACAAAAGATGCTACGAGTTTTTTCTACTTAATTTCTCTCAATTCAGGAATCAAAGGGATGAGTATTCAACAATCATTGAAAATAGTCTTAGGAACAATGCATACTTTGCTCACCCAGAGAACATTTTGCTTTCAATGATCACGGATCCTAGAGTAGAGGTTAGAAAGACAGCCCTTCATCGTATAATAAATGCAAGAACAAGAGGAACAATGAGAAGCTTTGTCTTGCCCATTAATATTAATTTCCATGCTACTGCCTATACTGACATGATCGACTGGAACAAGGAAACCATAACTTCCCCACCACTCTTACAAGATTTTTCAAATGATGATCTACTTAAAGCTATAACAAAACCCCTTGAACTTCCTCCTATTCCTTGTCACACCCAAGGTGTCGAACGTGCAATTAGCTTAGTCACTAGGGCCTCAGAAGATC
>JABUQX010046399.1:12500-25000 GCA_015478945.1 Trachelipus rathkii
CAAGATTTTTTTCCGATGCACTTTTATTCTTTAATTTTTTGCGAAGTGTATCCATGGTAAATCATTTACATTTTACTTTGCTGGTGCCTTAGACATTCAGAACCTCAGTCCATTTCCTAGTTTTCTTCTGGATCCAAGAGTCTTTGGCATTACTGTTATAATCAAACTTATAATAACTTAACAAAATTGAAACAAACAAATTAATTAATATGAAATTGCAGTTATTGCTGAAAAGGAAAGGAAAAATGAAAAAACCCAATTTTCCCCGGTTTTTTCGGGTTTTAGATGAAAAAACCCGAAAATCCCCGGGCCCACTGGGCTTTTTCAAAAAAAGTGGGTTTTTTGCCAACCCTGAGGAAAAATGTGAATGTAGGAGAGAGCAAACTTCAGATTAGTTTTTTATTCCTCTAGCTTTTGCAACTCAAACAACGGGAATATCGGTTTAGATTTTTATTTTGGGGGACTAACATTAATTTAATCCCAACACGTTAAGGAAACCTTTAATTTAGCTAAAATGATTTTTTTTCTTTGTAATGGTATAGGTTAATCCCATCCTATTTCCCTCCCTAGTCCCCTTATCCCTAAATATTAAGATTTATATTGAGGGCTGAAAAGTTAGAGTCCGATTGGTAATTATATTGAATCCAACTCCACAACCCTTGAATTAAATAATTAACTTACCTTGCAAACAAACTCCTCGTTAGGTGAAATAATAAAAGTGTAATGGACCTAAGTATCCGGTCCATTTGTAAGTAGAACTTCACTTTTATCAGATGTATTAATCTATTTCAACCATTTGGGAAGGAAACCTGACTGCGCCCCTAAGAAACCAGTCTGCAACTCCCATCCAAGGTCAGCAAGAACAGTTGCTTTTCTAAAATTATGGCGTTAAACTTCTCGAAGATATTTTACTGTTATGTAAAAGGAAGAAATCACTAATAAAATATACCGTATTATTATATCATAGTTCAATTTTTGTGCTCATTTTTTTTATTAGTTTTCATAGATCATCATCAGTTTATGAAATCACCAACAAAAAATAAAATTTGTACGACCGCGTTTCAGTTGAGCAGGTGAAATCGCAACAGTGAAGGTATAATGTCCATGCCAGGTGGGGTGGAAGGTAGATGGGTGTGTATAAAAAGGCCAACATCAGAAAAGGACGACACAGTGTGATGCGTATGTGCCGAGGAAGCAACACCATGCATGGCAATGAAAAAACATACTTAATCACTGGATAAATATATATAAGACAAAAAAAAAAAAAAAAAAACTAAAATAAAGAAAAATGGGAAACACATTATAAATTAAATATTCTGATATAAGAAAAACTTTTTAGATATTCTTGGACAGTGATAATAATAATAAAAATAATGCATAACCAAGCAACATTCAATACATAAAGAAAAACACCCAAATTTTTTTTTTTAGGTTAACAACAACATTCAAATAAATACCTAATGAATAAAAATTCTCGAAAACACAACAAAATAAACTGTTAACCAAGTTGCAGGGGTAAGTGAATAATATATATATATATATATATATATTATATAATATAATATATATATATATATATATATATATATATATAATATATATATATATATATATAATATATATATATATAATATATATATATAAATTATAATAATATTATATATATAATATATATATATATATCATATATAATATATATATATATAGTATATATATATAATATATATATATATTACTGGTAAATTGCAAAGCAAATATTTTGATGCATTGTGACAATTATTATAAAATGGCTTAAATGCTTACTTTAAAATAAACTTACCTTCTAATTTGACTACTTTCCCCGCCCTTTTTTAAAAGCTACGAACCGCTTCATCATGTGAAGCTTCTCTTAGGTCTTCTCCATTCACAGACAAAATAGCATCACCAAACCATAAAGCTTCTCAGTCTGATTTCCTGCGCGCCATTCCCTTTATTATTATATATATATATATATATATATATTATATATATATATTATATATATAATATATATATATATATTATAAATATATATAAATTATAAATATATATATAATTATATATATATATATATATATATTATTATATATATATATATATATAAATATATATATATATATATTAATATATATCATATATTATATATATATTTAGGTTGTGAAAAAAACGGTTTTTTTCATTGTTTTTTTTTTTAAAAAACACGTTTTTTTTTAAAAACAATGTTTTTTTTTGTTTTTTTTTTTTTAAAATTCCCTTTTTTATGTAATATAAATGTGTTTTAAAATTATACCAGTAAGTACCAATACCCCTTCTAGCCTAAATATTGACTATTAACGGATTTTATATATACCAGTAATATATATATATATATATATATATTATATATATATATATATATATATATATATATATATATATATATTTATATATAATATATATATTATATATATATATATATATATATATATATTATATATATATGTGTGTGTGGATCAAAAAAAAGGATGGTATAACAGGTGGTTTGGGGTGTCAAAGTAAAAATGCAGAATGGTAAGGAAGGTGATTGATTCTCTGTGGGGAGAGGTATGTTGTTGTAAGTAAATACTTTCTTTAAACACAAGAGTATCCATAAGTATACTAGAGTTGGTGTAGGTAGAGCATGGTATCAAAGTGAAAAGTATGATGGATTTTGTGTTGGTGAAGGGGAGTTGAAGTATGTATCTGATGTTAAATCAGTAGGGGTTTAGGGATGGGATTATCAGATCATTAGTTGTTCTATGTAAAAATTAAGTTAGTGGGGACTTGGATGGAGAGGAAGGTGATAACGGAAGGAAGTGGGTAAAATTAGAGTGAGAAAGTTTGTGAACAAGGGAATAAGGATAAGTATGTAAGAACGAAAGGGTCAAGTAAAATCAGTTGAATGTGAACAAGTTGAAACTGAATAAATCTGAAAGCAATGAGAAGCCAATTGTTAGCAAGTGCAAAAGAAATATGTATATGGGTGTGCTAAAGTAGGAAGTAAGAGATGATAACAGTGAGTGGTGAATGAAGAGGTGATGCAAGCGGTTAAAAGTAAAAAAAGAAGTGTGTGAATATACTAAAAGCAAATGATGAAGTTTCAAAAGAAAGATGCTTTGGAATTAATATAAGGAGGAAAAAGGAAGACTAAAAGATGCATACATAAGGAAAAGAAGAGGTAAATGAACAGTTTGGGAGGAGATGAATGGGGACATACAAGGGAATGGGAAGCTCTCTGGAAGGAAGCGCGAATTAAGAATTAGAATAAGGGAAATCTGCTTAGAATAATGATAGGGATGGTGCTTTCGTGGTAACTAATGAAATGGATGTGAGTGGAGTGTGGAAAGAATCACTTTGAAAATCTGGATAATATTGGCAGTAATGATGAGGTATAATGACTGTGTGTGGGTTTGATGGTACAAGAGGAATAGGTATTTTTTGGGGATGAGGATATTAGCAAAGAGGAGGAAATGGGTAGAGGAGAAAGTTGATGTATGTTAAATCTGAAGGCCAATGATGCAAGTACTGGTCGATTGCTTGAGGAAATTGTCAAGAATGGTGATTGATTGATCTTGAAGTCGTGTAATAAAGCATTTAATGGAGGGTATAGTTTCGAGGATTGGAGAAGAGCAGTAAAAGTACCTTTATATAAGGGTAAGGAGATAATGGTAACTGTAGGAATTATAGGTATTAGTTATTGAGTGTGTAGGGAAGATATATGCCTGGTGTTTTGGTCGAAAGAGTGCGAAGAGTGACTGAAGGACCTGATTGGTGAAGACAAGGTGCGTTATGAGAAGAAGAGGATGTGAGGATCAAATCTTCACGTTTAGCAAAATGATAGAGAGAGAAGAATGAAGTGAAATTAAACTAGGTTTTATGGATTTGCAAACAGGGGTATGATAGGGTTTATGTAAGGGTTGGTTTCGAGAAGATTGAGGAAAGAAGTAATTGTTACCCTTATAGTGGTGTTGGTGGTAGGCTTCTGATGGATATCAAAAGTATGTATGATGATAGTGAGGTGTGTGTAAGAATAAATTGGTGTCAAAAGTGATTGTTTAGTATTTAATAGCGGAGTGAGACAAGGGTTTGTGTAATGTCTCCTTGGTTATTCAATTTGTAATGGATGGGGTTATGAAAGAATTGAAGGTGGCCGTGACAGGAAATGGTGTTAGAATGAATGAGAATGAGTGGAGGGTGCCTAACCTATTATATGCGGATGATTTGGTTTTGTGTGGCGGAATCTAAGAGTTTGAGAGGATTGGTAGAGACATTTGGGCACGGGTGTGTAAAAGGAGGGGGTTTTAAAGTAACATAGATAAGAGTTAGGTTATGGTTGTAAGTGAGGACAGTCCTCAGTGTGAAGTTATGTTAGATGGTAAGAAAAGCTGGAACAAGTGTCTGAGTTTAAATATTTAGGGTATATGTTGGATGAGAAGGGAACGGAAGATGAAGAGTTTAGTAGGAAAGTTGTAATGGCAAGAAGGTGGCTGGTGGCAATTAAATCGTTTGGTGAATGTAAGAGGACTAAGTCTTGAGTGCGTAAGGGTCTTACATGAGGGTATGTGGTTACCTGTGTTATTGTTATAGTAGTGAGAACTATGGTCTGGAATAAGAAACGTATAGATCTAAAGTTCAATGTGTTCAGATGGACAATCTTAGGGGCATGCTAGTTGTGAAGAATTGATAAAAATGAGGAATGAATGTCATATTAGAGACTTGTGTGGTGTGAAGAAAGGGGTAAACGAGAGAATAAATGAAAGTATGTTGAGATGGTTTAGTCATGTGGAGAAAGGATGAATGATAGTCAGTTTTTAAGCAGATGTAAAGTGGCGAGTGTGTTGAAAAACTGAGTGTGCTGGGAATCGAAGAAAAAGTGGATTGAGTCAGTAAACGAATGTTCTGAGGGAGAGAAATGTGAGTTTGGCAGAGGTTAGAAGAGAATGAAGGTGCATAATAAGAGAGAAGGGCGGGGTTTTGTGAGGGGTTAATGGTTGTTGGCCCACCTGGTCAAGGGATGAACCCTAACACTGACGGATTTTCCATAGTGAGGGTCCGTCGCAGACCCGTGAAGCTATATGGTGGATTTTCTGACTGCGAAGAGTCCTTCCTTACTAATTAATGGAACAGAGGGGAGGGGGTAAAGGCCTGGGCTTTCTTTTCGACTTTTGTCATATTTTCCTACTTGCTTTTCTTTTCTGATGCTTGTTACGCACCTTACCACAGTCTTGGGGGGAAAAGGTTATGAAAGAATATATTATTATATATATATATATATATATTATATATATATATATATATATATATATATATATATATATATATATATATATATATATATATATATATATATATATATATATATATATATATATATATATATATATATATATATATAATAATAAAAAAATAAAAAAAAAAATAAAAATAAAAATAATTAATAATAATAATCAGTCATGTGAAATGTAATAATTATATATCACTAGAGCACTAATAAAACTTTATTAAGCATTAAACTCTACTTTATATATTTGTATACCTCTTTTAACATATTGTATTTACTGTATTTTAATGCTAAATACCCTAAAAAGACTTGATATATATGAAAAAAAAGTAATTTAAAAAAAAAACAAAAAAAAACAAAAAATTTTGGCCTTTGGTCTTTTTTTAAAAAAAAACGTGTTTTTTTTTAAAAAAAAAAAAAAAAAATTTTTTTTTTACACCCCCCTATATATATATATATATATATATATATATATATATATATATATATATATATCTTTGTATATATCATATATATATATATATTATTATAATATTTTATAAAATATACATATTATTATTATATATGAATTTAGATATTAGATTAGTATTATATATTATATCATCCATCACCGTCTCCTCATAACTGCAGGTTGTGTCAGTTTACAAATTTTGTTGTTTTCCCCAGGTTGTTTAAAGCGGCCTAATTGCCCAATCCTTAAGGAAATTCCCATGCAAATACTTCCTATCCAATGAATGATCCTATTGTGCATCTATTCATTACTTTCATCAATACTAATGCCCATTAATTTTAATAGCTCCTTTAACCCTCTCAGTCACCTCATTATATTATATATATATATATATAATATATATATATACTATAATATATATATAATATATATATATATCATTATAAATTTTATAATTATATTATATATATATAATATATATATATATAATATATAATTATATAATTTATATATATATATATATATATATTATATACAAGAAAGCTGAATAGCAAAAATTCAAATAGTGTTGTTAGTACATGCGTATATGTACTGTTTTTGTGTTCAGGCGAGTATGAACAAAGAGCAGGGAAAAATAAAGGTGAGAAATCAAAAAAGAAAAAGGAAAAAGTGGCTAGATAAGGGTAAACATGAAAATGTAAAGTATCTCTGAATACAAATACAATAATTGTGGATATAACATGAAAAACATAACAAAATGTTTTCCTGTTACATCAACAATGAACGTCCAACTTCCATCAGGTTTGAAAAGTAAATCCTTAAATTACTATTATAAAAAGACTCATATTTAGCTTAAAAATATTCTTCAAATTTAAATTAGTGGGGTCTTGTTAATAGTCAATGTGTCAAGATACCTTAAATATTTTCGATATGAGTATCGGCATTTTGTTCTCTCTTCCTCCTTTTATAGAAATTCCTAAGCCACTGTTATCAGATTTTACAATCTGAACAGTTCTTTTCTGACTTGCCACTGGTTCCGGAACATTGTCAGGCTTATCTCCATCAATACCTCCAAAAGAATTTGGGTCATCAAGATCTGTCAGAGTTATGAAAAGCAAATCACCCTGAAAGGAGAGAAAAAAATAATTATATATATATATATATATACGGTATATATATACAGTATATATTTATATATATAATATATATATTATATATATTATAAAAAATATATATATATATATATATATATATAATATATATATATACAGTATATATTTATATATATATATATATATATATATATATATATATATATATATATCATAATGACGTTCAAATCTAGGTCCAGATACCTGAACACACAAAATAACTGCCATTAGAAGATTTTCTGAAATATTTAATTAGTTTAAAGCTTAGTGAATCTCAAAGCAACATATCACTAAAAACATAGCCAACACATACAACAGAATCTTCAGTATTAAAATATTGAAAACCACACTCTCTCTCTCTCTCATACTTTTAAAAGATGGTTCACCCATTTGAATTCAAAACCATGTCCATAGTGGCTGGAATTTCCAAATGTGTTGAGCCCAAGCAGGGTTTGCTATCAAGCCTAAATAATCTGTGCACTCTAATCCACTTGGTTAGGAAATATATGTAACTCAATTTCTCCTGATCAAAAACCTACTGGGGTAGGTAATGAACCACCCAATTCATGGAATTGAGGTTCAGTGGCTACAAATTAATATATATATAATATATATATATATATAATTATATATATTATATATATATTATATATATACTAAAATATATATGTGATATATAATATATATATATATATATATATATATATATATATATATATATATAATATATATATATATATATATATAAAATATAACAATATATATTAATTTATATACCTACATATGCGGATAAGTACCCACAAACTATCTATATCAACTATATACATACCAATAATATATTATATATATAATATCATATATAATATATATATATATAATATAATAATTTCCAACATTGAAAGATAAGGAATTATTTACTTCCGGATAATAGAATATTTTTACCACTTGTGTGGAAGGAAATATCAACTAATCCTTTTCAGTAAAATAGATATCATTAATCCTTGAGAAAGAAGGCCTAAACCCATTGAGATTCATTACATTCACACTTTAATCAACTACATTTCCACTCCTTTACAAAGAGCACAAATAAAAAAAAAGTTTCCAACATTGTTAAATAGTTCAATATGTTGTTCATTCAAAAGGCAAAAAAAAAAAAAAAAATGACTGCGGTCAAAATGCATAACGTATGTGAAACTGAAGTTAAAGAGAGTTTCAAATAGAAGAAAGAATAAACTATCCAAAACCTGAATAAAATGACTTACACAGAAACAAAGTTTAAATACAAGAAAATTTGTATCTACAGAAATATAAAATATCAACAACTTAAACAAATAGAAATAGATAAGCCTAATTTAAGGTTCCTAGGAAAGCTCAATCAGTAATATGTTGTCAATGTTTAAATAAAAGTCTAGATATGAATATAAGAAAAATGGATATTCAAGACAGTCGGAACATATGAAGACATTCTTTCTTCGTATAGTTCTAGGGCGACAGGGCTAGCAACCCAGTCCTTTACTTTTTTGCTTGAAGAACTCCTTGACCAGCATTGGAATCTTATGCGCCTAGAAACAGGATCTTCTGGAGAGCTCTGGGAGAATGAGTTTCAATGCCAAATGGAAGAAGATGCTAGTTCCACTGAAAGGGTGAAACCCTACATGAGTGTATAACTCAAGGTTGGCATCAGAAACCATTGTGCAAAGTAATATTTTTCTAGAGTGCTCTAGGATCAAGAGTTTTGGGGCCAGAAAGTAGAAAATGCTGGCCCAACAGACAAGGTGAAAGCCCTATATGGGAGATGGTAGATAAATAAATAAATAAATATGAATATTTTTAAACGAACATGAAATAATAAATAAAGTTTAATGCCCCCTTGTTATTTTTAATCTAAAACAGCTCAGTATTATAGATGCACATTTGTACATAGGGAAACAAACACACAAATGTAAAAACTTGTCAAACTAAATAAAAAAATAAGGAAAAGTGGTGTGGTTGTAAGTATTTTACTAAGGGGATAATATTTTAAAAAGAACTGATCTGAGAACTCACCTGTAATGTAAGCATTTAGCTTTATGCCATGTGCCGGCAACTACCCGAGCTTTCCAATGCTTCCATTTGTGGTATTTAGATTATTAAATTCAGTTATATCTGAACTTTCGATGCCCAACCAATGAGAACTTCTACCATTTCCCACCTTCTCACTCTTTTTGAGTAACATTTATTTGACTTAATTCCATTTACTAAATCATTAAAATGAATTTATAATACCTAATATATTATATATATATATATATATATATTATATATATATAATATATATAATATATATATATATATATATATAAGTATATATATATAGTATATTATATATATATATATATATATATAATATATATATATATATATTATATATATATATATATATATATATATATAATAATATATATAAATATATAACTGCAAAAAAAAATTATTTTTTAAATCTATTTTCCTTTTCTTTTCTTTGATTTTTACAAAATTGAATATTATTTTAACTATTTTATATTGTTATTTATTATTTATAGGTAAATTACTTTTTCTAATAAGCCTTGAAAAAGTTTTGATTTCATATAATTATGTATATAAATTACTGGTTTATGGTACAGGCATGCAGCTTGTACTACTTTTTAGAAAAGATATTCAAATTGGAGATTTGGATAGCATCATTAAAAGTAACATTTGCCTGATATTTGGAACAAACTTACATGTGAAATTTTTTTCATACCTACTCAAAATTCCAAATCAAGAAAAGTGACTGAGTGAGTCTAACTAAATATCCAAATAATATATACAGTACGATTATGAGGAAAAAAACTATTTCATACTATTATAATGAGTTAGCTCTAAATATATTAAAAACCAATAAGTTAGCAAAATTATATATATATTTTTTGGGTACAATAAAAAATTGCTTATGTACAACAAGGTTATATGAATATACATTAAATAGTCTAGTGATATAATATTGGATTTGATATATATATTAATTATAATTAATAATATCAAATAATTATCAGATAATATCTTATGCCTTAGTGTGTCATGGTACGTTATAACAATCAAGTTTATAAAAAAAAAAAAGGCTAATTCTTCCATCACCTTAATAAAGGCCTTCCTAAGAATACCAGTAACAGAAAATAAAGACAAGTTGAAGGCCCATCATAGGCCCATCCAAGACTATCCCAATCAAAAGAGTAAGTAACCATATGCTTTTTGAATAGCTTACCTTGGATTTAAAATTTTCATAATGCAAATAAACCAAACTTCATAGTTTTACATAGCGCAACATGCAAATATTAACACAGTTATTAACAAATATGTTAACTAGGTTGATAGCAAAGCAAAGGAACTAATACCAAAAGGATTGTCAAAAATACCCACCACCAGAAAGTGCAAAGGAATCAAATGAACCCCAGGTACTAGATCCAACATGTCATCATAAAATATATACACATACAAACACAGCCATTAAAAGCTGAGTCAAAATCATACAATACCTTGGTCACTCCATATATTGATCTAACTTTTTCTTGAAGGTTGAAAAAAGAGGTACTATCAATCATATTCTGTGGTAAACCATTCTAAAAACTAAAAAAAAATTAAATAATCACTCTTTGATGAAAGTATTATTCTCACTCTAGATGGTATATTCCTTTTTAATCTTTTATTATTACCCCTGGTCAGCTTATTGTATCTCCATGAAAGAGAACTTAATCGCCTGTTACATTGTCAATTTATCATTACTATGAAAACATTATGCAAACCTCAATCATAATTCCCTTTAAGAAATCTCCTTCTAAGAAAACAATCCCCAGTTCCTTTAGCATATCCTTCTAACTCCTTGTTTTGAATGTGGAAAAACTTCTTACTGGCCTTGCACTGTACGGCTCCCAGTTACTTGGAAATAGCCCAAATCTTTATAGACTTACTGATTGCTACCTAGACTTTTATAATTGGAATTCCAGTTTAAGTTTAATTAATTCCTAAACATTGTTAGTTCTTTTTTCGGCTTCTAAACACTGCTCTGACCTTTAATATTACACTCTTATAAAGCGTCACATCTTTCTCTTTATCAAATTTGTGCAAGGCATTCTCATCAATCTCAATTAAAATTCTGCTTAGAATATCCCAGGTATAGAAACATTAATACTTTTATTTTAAAATTCATTTGCCACTTTTTCAGCCCATCATTGTTTAATTTAAATTATGATGAACCCTCATAAATCTCTCAAATATTTTAAAACAGATGTGTGAAGCTTTACTCTCATGGCATGCTAGAAACTAGACATTTTATTCCCTTATCCAAATATTATAATAATAGATTAGAAATAAGATAATTTAACAAGTCATATCAGACAGTCATGTATTCATAAGAACTTATCCCTCTTTGATGTCTAATAATTACTAATACATAATTCTATAACACACTGAATGCCATTCTTATAATTTTGAAAATATCAAACCATAATCTACAAAACTTTCCATAAGAAAACAAATAATAATACTATAATAATTTAGTATTTGCCAAGTACCAATTTTAAAAAATTTAATAAATAAATTTAATAGAGAAAATTTCTTTACCTAAATATTAAATACCTATTCTATACAAACTTATAGTAGGTAGATATCTATTTTCCAAGATATATTAATAAGATTATACTTGCAGACTCTCAATGCCAGTTCCCTCATAGAATAACTAAGATCTTTGGGTCCCTATTCTTGATATCCTATGATTTTAAAAAAAATATAGCTATATTTTTTTTTTATTATAAGAAAATCCTATGGGAAAGTTTTAAAATTTGAGAGGCTGTAACTTTTTTCCTAAAGAGGCAGCCACATTTTTTTTTTTATTCTTCATTATTATTTTTTTTAGAGCATATACTATGATTTTTTTAAAAACCCGGGGTGAAGCCCCTCTGCGCTACTATTCACCTTACTACTAAAATTAGTAGGGCTTAACACACTGCCCTAGAAATCCCACATTTCCCACTTCAAAATATTCAGAATAGCTGTCTTCCACAATTACAATTTTCTCTTATATAATGATAACTTTCCCTAGAATAAGAAGGGTATACATCATCACTAAAGTTCACACATTAACATGCTTATTTCGCTTACAATTTTCTGTTGTGTAGATGGAGCACAGAAACCCACATTTTACAACTCCTTACAGAATTTTCGTTTATGACCAAATCTTTGACATACAAAACATGGCAATGGATTTAGATAATATTGTCTCACACTATGAGACCAGGTATCCACAAAATATTTGCCGTGGGACATCCAATAATCCAAAGGTTAATAAACTATTACACGAGCATGAAAATATTTCTTTACCCTTTACTATCGTCTATTAGAGGATTACATTTTTGTGTTGAAAGGCTTTGCCAAATCTTCCTCAAAGTTAGACTCTGAAGTTCAGGGGATAAATCTGCCTGTTATATGACATCACTTAAGTCTTCCATAGACCCTGGATTGGTCCATTAATGAAGCAATATCACCAAGGTTTGATGATAAGTCTATCTCTGAAATGCTGACTTGTTTC
>JABUQX010046399.1:35000-40000 GCA_015478945.1 Trachelipus rathkii
GAAGTTATATGAAAGAATATTAGAAAGAAAATTAAGATAAAAAATAGAGCCGAGATTAGGTGAAGAGCAGTATGGGTATAGAGGTGGCAGAAGCACTACAGATTTAATGTTCACATTGAGAATGATACAGGAAAAGACATGGGAATACAACAAGAAGGCATATATCGCCTTCATAGATTTGAAGAAAGCATTTGATTATGTACCCAGGGAGAAGCATGGAGAGTTCTGTAGAGGGATTATGAAGTTGAAGACAGACTGATAAAGGCAGTAAGAAATACATTGTGAATAGCTTAAGTAAGGTAAGAACAGGATATAAAAAACGAGAATGGTTTGAGGTAAAAACTGGAGTAAGGCAGGGTATTGTGTGGTCAAACCGATACTGTTTAATAGCGAGTAATTTTGGACACATGTCATGAACTAAGAGGTGTAAGAGGAGAGTTTAGCGGAGATTGACGGAGACATCATGGTATATGCAGTTGATTTGGCGTGTTGGAGTGGAGATGGTGAGAGGATTGAGGCAAATGGTGCTGTGTTTCGCAGAAAAAATGAGAGAAGCTGGATTAAATATGAATGTGGAGAAAACAGAAATAATGATAGTAAGTAGGGAAGAGGAGGAGGAGTTGATAGTGGAGGTAGACGGTAGAGAGATTTAAAATTGGGGACAGATATAAATACCTAGGTAGCACATTTGGAAGAGAAGGGGGGTGTGCAAAGGAAATTACGAGTAGGATTGAGCAGTATGGCAGGACTGTAAGAGCAGTATACCCCATCTTGAAAGATAAATATATGAACAAAGAGGTGAAGAGAGCAATATACGAGGGAGTGTTGACACCAATACTGTTGAATGGGGCAGAGACAAGGAGCATGACAGGGAGAGAGAGAGTAGAATTCAGACAGCGGAGATGAATGTTTTGAGGACGGTGATTGGAAGAAAGAGGAGAGACAGAGTGATAAACGAGACAGTGAGGAAGAGCGTGGGTGTGAAACCCCTGATGAAAACGTGGACGCAGTCAGACTAAGATGGTGGGAACACCTGGAGAGGATGCAAGGAAGAGAGAGTTGCCAGCAGGAGGTGGAGGTTGGAGGTGGAGGTGGAGGTGGAGACCGAAGGGGGTGAGGCCGAGAGGAAAACCGCGGAAGAGATGGAGACACAGTGGAGGATTCATTAAGGAAACACCAGATGCCTACAATGGATGAGCTGATGGCGGATTGGAATCGTGATCGATAGAACATAATGGAAAGCGGAGGTGGCCCTCTGACAGGCCTCGTGAGCCTAACTGGAGAGGATGTTAAAGTGTAAGATGAGAAAGTAAGAATATAAATATATATATATATATATATATATATATATATATATATATATATATATATATATATATATATATATATATATATATATATATATATATATTATTTCGTGCAAGTAAAATTGGAATTTGCATAATTTGAAACAAATTGACAGTCATGAAAAGCAGAACATTATAGACAAATTACTCTCTTTAATAATGTAATTAGAGGTATTTTCGATTTCAGTTTTAAGGCTTCACACTCTCAAGCGAAGTAATAAAAGATTGCAACGCTTATTAAAGAGCTACAGTAAACGGTGCATACTCTTATCGGTTGCGTTCCATTAGAAGAAAATCCAGCAAAAATCCAGCGATTGTTCGGAATTTTCCAAAATTGTAGTAAAAAAATTGATTTTCATGGGTCGCTTGGAGATAAACAAACATCAACTAACGCATGTTAACAAATGTAAATATATTATCGTCTAATTTCATAGTTCAGTTAATTAATTTAATCAGTCAAATAATTAATCAATATAAGAAAAAACGTCTGTGTGAATATAAAATAAAATGCATGTAAGCGATAAAAAACATATTTAAAAGACTTTGGCGACAGCTATTATTAATAATATTGCAACAACTTAAAATTCAAATAAATTAAAGAAGTGAATGAATTCGTTAAATATTTTCCTGACTTTGAGCTGATTTATTATAAAAAACTGTTAAATAATGTTAAGTAATAAATTTTGAACAAATTATATTTTTGTAACAGATTGATAAGACATAATAATATAAGAACTTAACTTTCCAATGTTTGAAACATTATGCAACCATAATATAAATATAATTAAAACTATAGTATTTCAATCCAATGTTATAATTTTCGGACCATCTTGTGTGTGTGCATTGTACTTTTCGCGGGAAAAGCTGCCGCCAAAACTTAAAAAATTTAATATGACTTCGTACGTAACAAAAGTTTATTTCTATTACACAAATATTTTTAGTATTTAGTATTGGAAAAAGAAAAAATTATGTAAAATGCAAAATATTTTTTATAAAAATTATTTTAATTTAATTACATTATGTTCGATAATGCCATAAAGAGGACGATGCCAATTAAAAAGGAATTTAGAAATTTGTTTGTTATGAACCAATCACAACGTTTCTTATGTTTCGATGTAGGCAAATGAAGGCGTAGCTTTCTTTCAAAAACAGTCGTTGTAAATTTAGAATTTTGAAGAGCATATCCGCAATTTGCCCGATAATTTTCCTATCTACCTGACCTACTGTATGTTAATATATTTATACTGCGATGAAACATTTAACATTACTGCATTCAAAAACTGAAAGGAAAATTATCTCTTTTAAATCTTACTCCAGTAGGATTGATAATGGGACACTGGTGGAACGTTTCGCTTCAATATTCTTCAATAATAATATTTAGCGCGAAACGCACAACCTTCAATATATACTCGTTAGAAGGTTAACTAATAATATCCATTTGATTTAAACTATGGTAAGATCAATGTATATGGAGTGCATGTATTGAATTCCTCTTAATTAGCATGAACACACACACACACACTCAAATATATATATATATAAATATATCTAGATGTATCTCCATATCTATAGGAAGATATATATATATATATATATATATACTATATATATATATATATATATATATATATATATATATATATATATATATATATATAGATATATTTTTTCGTTCTAGTTGTGTGTACTCTCTCTCATATATATATATATATATATATATATATATATATATATATATATATATATATATATATAATATATATATATATATATATATATATATATATATATATATATTTATATATATATATATATATATATATATATATATATATATATATATATATATATATATATATATATATATATATATATATATATATATATATATATATATATATATATATACTATATATTATATAGTTCAAAAAAAATCCCAAAAGGCAGCAGGTGCTATTTCAGCAGGACGTTTCGGGAACGTTAATTCAACATTCAGCAACATGAATGATGTTAAGCGGAATGAAGTGAACTATTAACTTCACAGAAACGTCTACTAAACTAAAAATTTTGCTTCCTTTAAGGGTTGCTATATATATATATATATATATATATATATATATATATATATATATATATATATATATATATATATATATATATATATATATCTATATATATATATATATATATATATATATATGTTAGTATGTAATGAAACTTTCAAAAACTTTCCCAAACATTTTAGCAAAAGTTAAGGTATGAAAAATTTTTCTGGTAGCCATTTTACCAAATGAATTTCAGGGCATGTTTAGCTGGGGAAGCTACTCCTATTTACTACTTATATCAAATTTTGTATGCCAAAAAAAATCGTTTTTTGAAATTTAATATTTTAAAAAATTTCTACTGCGATGTCAATTCAAAAAATTCAAAAAATTCAAAAATTCAAAAATTCAAAATTCAAAAAAAATGATCTAAATAAAAAAAAAAAGTATCTCCAAATTATACATGTTTTGAAAATTAAAAATTTTGCTCTGCTGAACAGATAAAAAATATCGCAAAAGAAAAAAGCATTAAAGAAAATCCTTTTCATATAGGATTTCGTATTTTGGTTTTCGTTAGGTTTTTATTGTAGATATCAAAAATACCATCAATAATTTTTTAGATAATAGACTCATCTTTGTATAATTCAAGTTATTTTGACAAAGGGTTTTGGCCTGCCACTCAAAAATGTTGGGAACTTCAAATAGAAATTGAAACCAAACCTGTAAATATTCAGAAAAAATGCCAGAAATCGGGGTTTTAAAGCACGGAAAAGTTGCATCTTGCTTTTTATTTAATGCAATTGAAGTTAAAATTTGAAAAAGAAAATATGTTAAATTAAAAATCTACTGATTTTCCCTCCAATACCTATACAAAATCGAACCATTCCTTTATAATATATATATATATATATATATATATATATATATATATATATATATATATATATATATATATATATATATATATATATATATATATATATATATATATATATATATATATATAATAACATATATATATATATATATATATATATATATATATATATATATATATATATCATCTTTCTCCAATAGAGACTAGAAGAATATAAGTAAGTATAACATCCTCTTCATACCCCTAAGCGAGAGCATTAGCAATAAAAAAAAAAAAATCCAATATAAGGCTTCACAAGACCACGATGGATCCTTACTGTTGTATCTCATTAATTTTTTTTCCTTCGGTCTCCCAGTCAGTCGATTCCCAACACACACCACTATATATCTATCCTCTTAACCAACCGACTATCATCCATACTTTCCATGTGACAAAAACATCTTAATGTACTCTCGTTTATTCTCTCATTTATGTCTTTCTTCATACCACACAACTCCCAAACACGTTCATTTCTCATTTTATCAATTCTTCTCACACCTAACAAGACTGTAAGATTATCCATCTGAATAGATTGTATCTTAGATCTATACAACTCATTCCATACCATTGTTCCATTACTGTACATTAACACCGGTAACAACATACCCTCATGCAAAACCCTTTGTATCCAACAAGGAATTAATTGCACTAGCAGCTTTCCTTCCATTCACAACTTTCCCACTACACTCTACATCA
>JABUQX010046399.1:55000-62500 GCA_015478945.1 Trachelipus rathkii
TATATTTTAACTTTGTTTTGACTTTCTTTATATAAATACATTCTCGCTTAGTTTCTTTTGAAAGCAATTTATTTCTTTCTTTGGGAGAAACTGCATTCTGCTTTACTTTATATTTCGAGAGAAACTATCTTTAGGAAATTTTATTTTACCTGTAGAAAGGTTTGAAATACCTTTATTTACTTTTGCACCTTCGGTAAAAATACTTGTTTACTTTCCTTTACTTTTAAAAATCTATCTTTAAAATCCGATCATTTGTTTTCTTGAACAAAATCTACACGGCTTTTCATTTTTTTTATCTCTATGAATTTTGCACTCTCTTATAATTATTTATTCCTCATTTTATCCCGTTACTAATTTCCCCTTACGTCATTTTTATTATCTGCTATTGATAATTTATTTTCTGTCTCACATAATTTGGAATTTGTAATGACAATAGTGTTTTTCTACGTCACATCATACTATACTTTGCTCCTTTAACCCCTTTGTCGTTTCTTCAAATTTATTAAGCTTTACATTTATTTTTTGTTGTTTGATTAATTGTATGTCTACATTATGAAATCTTTTGATTATTTATATTTGTTGCTTGCAAAGCAGTATGGCGTACGTATAGTTATACTAGTTAAAAATTTATAATAACATATTATTATGACGTTTATCATTATTACTTTCTTTTTTCCTTTCATTATCATTTAAAGATGCTCGGCTTTCATTTTTTTATTTTCTTTTACATCTATAAATTCGTATTTTCTATTTACTCGGTCTTTAATGTTTTCGATCTCTCTTTTAATATTTATTTCCATCTTCTTAACGTCTTTTTAAAAAGTTCTCACCTTTCATTTGTTCCAAAATACAATCGCTAAAATATTTAAATCTATTGTAAACATAACTCTAACTTCTATTTGTCAAAGCTTTAATACATTCATCTTTAATTTCTTTTATTACATTTATTTCTTTTATTACATTTTTGATTTTACTATTTCTCTTATTACTATTTCTTTTATTACATTTTTGATTTTACTTAAATAAAATGAGTTTTTTAGCTGTTCAGTATGCCTGAATTCATCCTTACTTTTCTTTCACATGCTTCGAAAAACTTATTACTTACTTTTCACGATAAAAACTAAGTAAACTAAATATTATTATTATTATTATTATTATTATTATTATTATTATTATTATTATTATTATTATTATTATTATTATTATTATTATTATTATTATTATTATTATTTATTTATTTACTTATGATTATATTATGGATTCTCTTTATTATTATTATTATTATTGTTATTATTTTATTATTATTATTATTATTATTATTATTATTATTAATTATTATTAATTATTATTATTATTATATTATTATTATTATTATTATTATTATTATTAATTATTATTACTTATTATTATTATTATTATTATTTATATTATTGTAGGGAATTCAATATCAGCCCTTTGATTTATAAAAGTTTTTTGATTTTATTTCCAAGTTCTACAATAGTTATTTCTGTACATAGTTTAATTTTCTTAAATATCTTTGAAAAAATTATGGATGAAGAAGAAAGAAGATATATTTATGTTACATTCCCGACCGCGTTTTTCGTCCTTAAACTTGAGAATCATCTTCAGAGGATTAATTCTTGGTGAGCGATCAAGATTTGTAAATAATAATATAATAATTAAATCAAATGAAATTTAGTCTAAACAGATAATACATTAAATTTTTGTTAATGTCTGGTCTGCGTGTTTTGATGTAGAAGGCCTCTGCAATTTTAAGTTTCTGGACTTCACATGATCCGTATAATATTGTGAAGTGTTTATAAATAATTGCTATAGTTGATTGACCAATGTCCGTTTTGAAATGTTCAACAGATTTTTGCTGGGAACTGTAGCGATGTTGATATGCCCTGTCCGCGACAATCGATTCGTCGTGTAACCATATATTCGAAGTACACGTCTGACTCAGGGCATTAAATTTGGTACAACAACGTGGATGGTTGTCGGTCAAAAGCATCTCTGTGCTAGGAAGATGACAGTTGTTTTGGATTTATGGTATAGTCTGACTTTAATTTTTGAGGTGTCTTTAATTTTGAGGTGAGAGTTCAAAATATTACGAAGGCACTTCTCTTCTTTATTGAAGTCTATAGCATTAGAAGTTTTGAAGAAGAAATTTATCGAATTTTTCTGATTATTTTTACTTTCTTTATTATATAATTTTTGTAAGGGTTTTATTAATTAAATTTCAACTGAATATTGTGGATGATCACAGTTAATTAAATTTTACTTAATCCGGCAATTTCCTCATCAAAAGTTTTCCAAGTTGAAAATAGGTTGTAATGCTCTGTAAACTAAAGTTTTTACGATAGACTTCTTTGTAAAATAGTCGGTGAATGGATCCATAGTTCATATACAGGCCATTATCAGTGGGTTTGACATGAATGCCCGTAGGATATTGAGCCGTCAGAATTTAATATTGATTTTAATGTCTAAAAAACAGATAGCATTAATAACCTAAGTTTCGTATGTCAATTTTTAAGCATGACAACTCTTGATTCTATTGATGAACTGATGTATATGATCTATGTTTCCTAAAGATAGTGAGGGTGTTGTCGACATATCTTATGTAAAATACTGGGTTAAAGTTGTTTGTTTCACCGAAGGATTTTTTTCCAAGATTGGACTATAGAAGTCCCTGCAAAGTAAGGTCCAAGTGTGAGCCCAATCGACACTCCATCTAGTTTTGTAAATATATTTTCTTTAAAATTTAAACGGTGTTTGGGTGCAACAAATTAATAAAAGGTTCCCTCATATGTTGTTCTGATATTTCTGGTGGGGGTAGGCTATTTGAGGGATACACTTCATTAATTATTATGTCAATCGTTTCAAGAACTGGTGCATTTGTACAAAGACTCTACGTCAAGTGAGGAGAATATATTAGTGTCTTAAAGTTTTAAGTTTGATAATTTGCATTAACGTTTTTCAATTATTGATTTAAACTATGAAAGTTATTAAGATATGGGCGAATAATGCTGTTCAAATATTGGGCAATTTCGTGTGTAACTGTGGCGCACATAAATATTATAGGTCTTAAAGGTGGATTTTCTGAGTTTTGTGTATTTTGGCAATCCATATATATATCCTAAATTATTAAATCCAGTTCTTTTAATTTTGTCAGAAATTCTTTTGTTTTTTATTTCATAAGCAATTTTGTTAATGATATTTTAAGTTGTATTGTTAGTTTTATCAGAAGTTATTTTAAATTTGGTTGTATCATTAAGCGTAGTTTGAAGTTTCTTTTCATAATCAGATTTGTTCATTATAACTACTCCATCACCTTTATCTGGGCGTTTGATAACTATGTCATTATTATTTTTAAGGCTAGAAATTGCTGTCTTATCATCTTTGGTGAGGTTATCATAAATAATTGTGGTCTTTAAGAAACGAAAAAGAAAATGTTTTAAGTTTAGCTTTAAGATGATCATAATTGTTAACTGTAATAGTCTTAAAAAATTGATCTTTTTGTACAATGTCATTGAATAGTTTCTCGACTTCGATAGATTTCTCCAATTTACTACACTTTGTTTTCAGTCCAAAATTGAGACCATTGTTAAGAATGGATGTTTCATTTGTGTTTAGTTCATAATTTGATAAGTTAATAATAAAAGATTTGTCTTCTTTAAGGAGAAACTCATTACCATAGAGTTTCTGTAATTTCTAGATGTGTTTGAATCTGATATCCTTATTGAGATCAGAAAGTTATCTAGTGAGGAACATTATTAGAGAGTAAAAATAAAAATTTCTAGTTGATTTCTTGAGATCAATTAGACAACGTCCTGTTTCAATCTTTAGATTATAATTTTCATTTCATGCAAATTATCAAACTTAAAACTTGAAGACACTAATATATTTGCCTCTCTTGATGTAGAGTCTTTGTTCACAAATGTACCAGTTCTTGAAACATTGACATAATAATTAACGAAGTATATCACTCAAATAACCTACCCCCACCAGAAATATCAGAACAACATATGAGGAACCTTTTATTAATTTGTTGCACCCAAACACCGTTTAAATTTAAAGAAAACATCATATTTTACATAACTGATGGATGTCGAGGGCCTCAAACCAGCTTGGACCTACATTTGAGACTTCTATATGTTCCAATCTGGAAAACAAACCTTCGTGAAACAAACAACTTTAACCCAGTGATTTCACATAAGATATGTCGACGACACCCCTACTATCTTAGGAACAATAGATTCATATAACATCTTTTGTTAATTCACTATTCTGAAGTTCTCTATTATAAAAATTTACATACGAAACTTAGGTTAATAATGCTATCTGTTTTTTAGACATTAAAATCAATATTAATTATGACGGCTCAATATCTACAGGCATTCATGTCAAACCCACTGATAATGGTCTGTATATGAACTATGGGTCCTATTCACCGACTATTTACAAAGAATCTATCGTAAAAACTTTAGTTTACAGAGCATACAACCTATGTTCAACTTAGAAAACTTTTGATGAAGAAATTTGGCATTAAGTAAAATTTAAAATTAACTGTGATCATCCACAATATTCAGTTTTAAATTTAATTAAATTGTTTGTATATTATTTAATAAGAAAGTAAAAATAATCAGGAAAATTCGATAAATTTCTTCTTCAAAACTTCCTATGCTATTTCAAATAAAGAAGAGAAGTGCCTTCGAATTTTGAACTCTCACCTCAATTTAAGACACCTCAAAAAATTAAAGTCAGACTATACCATAGAATCCAAACAACTGTCATCTTCCTTTAGCACAAGAAGGATGCTTTGACCGACAACCATCAAACGTTGTGTACCAATTTAAAAGCCCTGAGTTAGACTGTACGTCGACAATATTCGTTACAAACGACAGAATCGATTGTCGACAGGGCATATCAACATCGCTACAGTCCCAGCAAATCTTTGAACATTTCAAAAACGGCACATGTCAATCAACTATTAGCATATTTCTAAACACTTCACAATATTATACGGATCATGTGAAGTCCAGAACTTAAAATTGCAGAGGCCTTCTACATCAAAACACCCAGACCAGAGACATTAACATAAATTTAATGTATTATTTGGGAAATTAAATATCAATTTACTTTAATTATATATATTATTTTAAGACTCATTCGCTCACAAGTATTTAATCCTCTGAAGATGTCTCAAGTATAGAGACGAAACGCGTCGGGAAATGTGTTAAATAAATATATCTTCTTCCTCTCATGTAAAATTGTTTTCAAAGATTATTTTAAAGAAATTAAACTTCATGTTACAGAAATAACTATTTAGAAACTTGGTAATAAATAAAAACTTTTATATTATTATTATTATTATTATTATTATTATTATTATTATTATTATTATTATTATTATTATTATTATTATTATTATTATTATTATTATTATTATTATTATTATTTATTATTATTATTATTATTAATTATTATTATTATTATTATTAATATTTATTATTATTATAATATTATTGTTATTATTAATTATTATTTATTATTATTATTATTATTATTATTATTATTATTATTATTATTAATTATTATTATTATTATTATTTCTATTATAATTATCATTTATTTTTATTTATATTAATTATTATTATAAAATTTTATCTATTATTATTAATTATTTTATTATTATTATTATTATTAATATTATTATTATTATTATTATTATTATTATTATTATTATTATTATTATTATTATTATTATTATTTATTATTATTATTATTATTATTATTATTAATTATTTATTATTATTATTATTATTATTATTTATTTATTTATTTATTTGATTTTATTACAAGTAGGAAGAACAAATCTTATTGCCTTGGCGCTATTTTTCTTATGCGCATTGCCATGAAAACAAAAAAAAAGTAAATTTACTTACTTTATTAGTAATCTATCAGTTTTATTTATAAAAACAAAAAAAAATGTATTTATTTGACTTTTTACACATTTATTTTATTTATTTAAAAAAAAACACATTTACAAAACTTGGAACATGCTATTATTATTTTAAGATTTTAAACTTTAAACATTTAACAATTCATAAAGCTTGCATGTTGTTTGCACCATAAACTTTTTGTTTTTACACATTTATTTAATTTATTTTAAAAAACACATTCATAAAACTTTGAACATGTTATTGTTATTTTAAGATTTTAATCTTAAAACATTTGACAATTCATAAGGCATGCATGTTGCTTGCACCATAAACTTTACCTCAGATTTCACTTTTTTATTATTTATTAACTTTACACTGAATAACTTTAACTATTAAATTTAAACTGAATTACTTTTAAAACTAACACTAAACACAATTTTTTTTAAACACTTTATTCACTTTTTAATTTTGATTCGCTTGGGACAAGCAAAAAAATTTAAAAGGGTCAATGATTAGGGTAAAACGGAGGCACTTAATATTTGTATCGTAGTTTCCTTTTTCTCTCTTTCATTGTACCAAATAGGGCACGGAGAAAATTAATGTTTTTGATTATTTCTTTTTTAATTTCCTACTTTTGTATGTATTCTTCTGTTCTGGGGAATTTCTATTTAGTTTTCTTCTTTGCTTGACTTACGGCTTTCTTCTTTGAGTTTGCTCCATTTAAATAAGAACTATTAAAATTTGTTCGGAGCTGGAAATGCAGATGATTTGAAGATCTATAGCAGCATGATTCCGAAAACTAGACCATCAAGTTAGATTTAACCAGAGGGAAACAAATATATATGGATTATTCAAAACTTTATATTAAAAAATACTTTGATAGTCGCTACAACATCGTTCTGAAAATTGTTATGAAAACAAGACTATAATTTAATAAATATTAAAATAAAAATAGGTAAAATAAAGCATCAATTTATTTAAATAAATATAAGTAATTTTGAAATATTTACATTCAAAAATATACCTCGACAATTGAATATCAATTTATTAGATAAATATTAGCAATGCTGAAATATTTATATTGGAAAAAATATACATTTATAGATAAATGTATATTTTTTTGTACTTCTTTCGTTTTAGCTTTAAGATTTTGTTATATTACATAATAAAAATATATATTAGTTACCTTATTTACTGCTTCGAATAGCCTTCTCATTTTACTTTATCGTCTTTAGCCTTTAAATTCTACATAATGTAAATTACTTTTGTATCGTCTGCATATTCACTAATATGTGTCTTCTACTAAAGATGAATGCCTGCAAAGTGCCAAAAGAAACTTATTGAGGTTCTCGATGGGCTGGCACTGAAGCATTCAGATTAGATTCTATTCGCCCTTATTTAATTAATTATTTTATATTTTTAAAGACTAAAGAAATATTTATTTCAGTTCCAAGATATTTTATTATATTATTTTTATTTTTATGATTATTTTATAGTTTATTTTCTAACGACCTTTACTTCATATTTAATATATATATATTATATATAATATATA
>JABUQX010046399.1:67500-73155 GCA_015478945.1 Trachelipus rathkii
GAGAGGACGAGAGAACTTTTATTCCTCTCTCTCTCTCTCTTCTCCTCTACTTCTCTCTCTCTCTCTCTCTCTCTCTCGTCTCTCTCTCTCTCTCTCTCTCTCTTTTGATGAACAAAGTTGGAGGCAAAGTTTTAAAGTGTGGAAAGCGGAGAATTGAACATTATTACGTTATTTGCAATTAATTATTCAGAGAAAATGCTACTTTTTTAATATGGGTGGGTGAAAGGGGTTTTTTATTAATTTAATAAAATGTTTTTTTTTTTTTGCTGTTGCTTTCCTTTTTTGAAAAACATTTAAAAAAATAGAATCATTTAAATTAAACAAAGGAGCTCTGCCTCTCTTCTCTCTCTCCCTCTCTTCTCTCTCTCTCTCCTCTCTCTCTCTCTCTCTCTCTCCTCCTCTCTTCTCTCTCTCTTCTCTCTCTCTCTTCCTCTCTGCTGTCTTATATTATATATTATATTATATATATATATAATAATATATATATATATATATATATATATATTATATATAATTATATAATATATATATATATATATTATATATTTATATATATATTATATATATATATATATTATATATATATATATATGATATGCACATCCAAAAGTTCGGCCTAGGATAGCCATGCTCTGATGCCCGAATGTTCAATAAGAAATGGGACCATGGTTTTTTTTGCACAGTTTTTTTAAAAGAATAAAACTCTTTTATCACCTCACACGAGCATGAAAGTAGGTAGGAGGGCCATATTTTCGGGGGTGAAAGTGGGGAAAAAACTTCCACCCAACGAAAACCCACCTTACCTTTTTAATTGAGCTTCGATATTTTACTGCCCTCTTTGATCCTTTTTTGATGCTTCGAATTTTTTACCTGACCTTGACCTTTTGTGGACTTTACCTGGTTTTTTCGATCAACCCTTCCTTTGGTCTTCCAGGGCATTTGGCCCACATGGTATTTTTGCAGAACCTTTAATTTTTGAGAATCCCTGAATTTTTTGAGAACCCTAATTTTTGAGAACCCTAATTTTTTGGGCAACCCTAATTTGGCAACCCAATTTTTAGCACCCTTTCGAAGAAAGGGTGCGCCAAAACGGTTTGCGTCAGCAACCGTTTTGTTACGTATACCCCCCGTATTTTAAGCCCCTATTTTTTTCGACCGGTGGGCAATTTTTGCCCACGGTATTTTTTGGCTAACCTTTAGGGCCTTAGCCCTTTTTTGATGGTTACCTGTTTTGGCCAGATATTTCGACCAACCCTTTGGTCTTCCATGGGTCAAGTTGGCCCACGGTTAATTTCTTTAGGACTTATCCCTTTGGTCTCCATGGTGTCAATTTTTGGCCCACAGGTAATTTTTAGGCTACCTTTGGTCTTGCCTGGGTCAATTTTGACTCATCCGAAATTTTTTGGGTACCCTTTGCTCCATTGGGTCATTTTTTGCCTCACTGGAAATTTTTCTGGACCTAACCCTTTGTCTTCCATTGGTGTCATTTTTTGCCCACTGGTAATTTTCATCCAATCCCTTTGTTTATTCCATTGGGTCTCATATTTTGGCCCATCTTGGTAATTTTTGATCTTCATTTAGGGGCTTTAGCCTTTTTTTTGATGTCTGTGTAACTGTTGACCATTGATATTTCGTCGCTTAACCTTGCCAATATCATGGGTCAATGTGTGCCCTACAACGGTAATTTTTGGCTTCTTTTATGGTCTTGCCCTTTATTTTTTTGAGTCTTTACCTTTTGTTTGACATGATTATGTCGGTTTTACATAAATTATACCATGGGTCAAATTTGTACCCACAGGTAATTTTTGTTCCTTCCTTTAGGGACTAGGCCCTTTTTTGACCATGTCTTAAATTGTTGTGGACCATGATATTTCGGCTTAACCTCGCCATATGCTCAGTGGGTCAATTTTGACCCACTCTGCTAACTTGATGGCTTTGATGTTTCCCAATCACCGTAAGAAGTACTAGTGAGTTCTATTAGTGTTCTATGAGTATTAGATTAGTGCCCGGTGAGTGCCAGGTGAGTGCCAAAGTGAGTGCCAATGAGTGCCAATGAGTGTTAAAGGTGAGTGCCAAATGAGTGCCAAGGAGTGCACAAGTGCCAAGTGAGTGCCACATTGTGCCAACTGAGTGCCACTTTTTCAAGCCTTTCTTAGCTCTCCCCGAGCCCCGAATGCCACCTAATATGTGTGTTCTACCCCTAGTAATAAGTATGAGGATTCTGATTGTGTTATATTACAAGTTGCTAGGATGCCTTCCTACTATGGAGTTTAGTCTTTTTCTAATCACTTATACCACACGACACTTAACACACATTCACGATGACACTATACACACTATGACACTTTACATTAAACGCATATTATACACTTACCACTCACACCCACACTACAGGATTTTTTTACCCCCAAACTTAAACCCCCACCCTCCACACCACTGCGATATATTTGATACCTCAACTTTGATCCTCAACCTTTGATGCCTCATACTATCAAAAGAATTTCGTTTTCAATCTACGAGACGAGGTCAATCATTTTAATAAAATTGTACCGAAATTTTATTAAAAACATCTATCTTTTTACAAACCTTAAAGCAGTAAAGCAGTAAAAACAATAAAGTGTTATTACCTAACAACCTAGGGGGATTAGTAATGCCTTTAGTTATGCTTACTGCTTTAACTTTTCTGCTTTACTTGCTTAAACTCATGTTTACGTGCTTTAAACTTTCTGCTTTTACTGCTTTTAACTCATGTTTTACTGCTTTAACTGTTGCTCTTACTGTTAAACTCTTCGCTTTTACTGTTTTAACCTCTGCTTTACTGCTTTAAACTCATATATTTGTGTACAATATGCCCTCTTATATTTTTTATTCTGTGTTATTACTATTGATTTATATTTCTATTTTTATTTTTGTATTACTTTGATTTTATTTCATTTTATTTTTTATTTTAATACTTTTTCTTTTTTAATTTATGTAATGTCAAAATAAATTGTACTTACCATTTCGGTAATATTTTAATTCCTTTTTAAATAGACTATAGAAATATTTATTAAAAACATTATACTTTACATACCTTACACTAAGCAGTTTAATCGCAGAAAAACAATAGAGGTGTATTACCTAACACCTAGGGTATTAGTATGCCTTTGTTTTACCGCTTTACGCTTTAACTTTCTGCTTACTGCTTTAACTCATGGTTTACTGCTTTTTAACTTCTGCTTTTACTGCTTTAACTCATGTTTACCTGCTTTAACTCTCTGCCTCTTACTGTTTTAACTCGGCCTGCTTTACGGGCTTTAACTCTAATTATTAACATTATGTTTCTTTTATATTTTTTATTTTGTTTAATACTTTATTTATTATTTCTATTTTTATTGTTTAATACTTTTATTTTTAATTGTAATGAAGTAATTAAAAATCACATAATAAAACGTATTTATCATTTTATTTTAATAATAAAATTGTACGAATTTTATTTAAAAACATAACTTTACAACCCTTTAATAGCAGTTAATAGCAGTTAATAACAATAGAGGTGATATACCTAACACTAGAGACTTATTAATGATTGCCCTTTTTTGTTTACTGCTTATCTGCCTTAACTTTCGCTTATCTGCTTTTAACTCATGTTTACTGCTTTAACTTTCGGCTTTACTGCTTTAAATCATGTGTTACGCTTTAACCTCTCTTGCTTTACTGTTTAATGTTTTAAACTTCGTCTGCTTACTGTTTTAAACTCTCTGCTTACTTTGCTTTAACTCATATATTTATTAACATTTATTTTGTTTCTTTTATTTAATTATTAGTATTTATTTCATATTTTATTAATTTTATTATTTTATTATTTATTTTTTATATATATACTTAGTGTTATTATCTTCCATGCCTATTTGTTATTATTATTCTATAATACACACACACACCCGCACACTCAACACACACACACATCACACACACACACACACATACACACATCTACACACAACACACACACATACACATCACACACACACACTTTACACACATAAACACATTCACTATGACACTTATAACTACACATTCAATCTTATTGACCACTTACATTACCCATGACATCTTTATCATTACCACTTTATTTACACATGTATTGGGTCTACCAGCTACCCACACACTTACCTTATACACACATTCACTTATACACACATACATTACTCATGTTAGACACTTACATTTTACACTTATACACATGTGGTCACACACAACACTTACACTTATATCACACATTCCACATGATACTTATATCACACATTCACTTGACAACTTTACTATTTGTCCATTATGACACTTAACATTTACACTTACACTCATGCCACACAGATATTTACTTACACTTGACACAGATTTTACTTTACATCACTACATGATTTACTTACACTACACAAGAATTTACTTTACACACACATCAGATTTACTTACTCACTTGGCACACATGATTTACACCACACTTACACACACACACACACAACTACACACACACACACTACATCACACTCAACATCACACGCACACTCCATCTTTACACATATTATACGTTATAACTTTTATTTAAAACATGTATGTTTATTATTAAACACGTTATCATTTATATTTTACTCATTCAAATACAACTAAATATTATTTCAAAGTTTCTTAATACTTCTATAATAAATCAATCAACTATTATCTTTGAACAATAAATTTATTATTAACTGTAATACTTTTGTTTATGAAATTTTATTTAACTTATCATAGTTTTTAATAAAACTTTTACGAAATTTATGAATTTTATTAAAAAACATTATATTTTACGTTACCTTTAAAGCTAATTAATAACAGTAATATCAGTAGGGCCATGCCTCTAGGCACCCCTCTTACACCAAGCTATGCCGCGTTTTGTTCTTTTGACTTACTGACTTACATCATCTGCCATTGTAATAAGTATAAAATTAACAAAATAAGTTCTTCTCTGCTCACATAACATGTATTTTATTAAAATTCATTCTATTTTATTTAAAAAATAACAATTATTCAACTTTACATTATATATTCACTCTGTAATGTTAACTAAATAAATATATGTTCTAAAGTTTTTTAAATTAATTCGGGTTTTCTTTTATTTATATTATTATTTATCTATACATTGACAATATCCATCATCGAGGAAATACCGTAACTATCCCTGCCACTTCCTACAGATACCGAAATCTTGACCTCTTTCTCTTCTGTAAATTGTGTTGAATATAATACTTTAGGTCTATAATTAGGATAATCCTTTTGTAACCGGGTGCGATTTAAATGCCTATCATGTCAATAATATTATTTCAAACTGGACCTTTTTCATGTATAAAAGTGGTGCATATAACTTACATTTAGTGCCTTAATATTTAGGCCTAAATTTTAGTTAGTGAAATCCTTTTTTGTAGACGGTTGCTTAATTTTAATCTGAAATACTCAGAGTCAAAATGGTTATATTCCCGTTATAGACTAAGAATCATTGTTATTATTATGGTTGTTTTAAATATAGACTTATAATCTGAAACAGCTGGATCGGTAAATCCTTTTAAGCAGGGTAAAAAAGGGAAATGTTTTCGCTATACTTGGATTGTTGTCGTGGGGTAATTCCTATTATCTCTATAT
>JABUQX010046400.1:0-22500 GCA_015478945.1 Trachelipus rathkii
TAAAGAGGGAGAGATGTGAAGCCGCCTTATCAACCTGGCAACAGCACTGATAGTAACGATTGGTGGCTTTTCAGCAAATAAACCTACTGAGAAGAAGAGGATTAGGATATGTTAGACTTATGATAACGTTATGCCGAAATCTGCATTGACATATATTCACCTTCCAAAAGAATACCAGGAACCTCATCGATACAACTGAAAGAGGCAATCATCAAGGAGCAAGATAATTCAAATTTGCAATCTGTGATAGAGGTGAGGCTCTACGAAACATGGAGATGCTGCCTAAAGAAGAGACAATCCTTTCATGTGGTGGCAGGAAAAGGGCCAAGGTTTATTATTATTAGTGCTTGCAAGCAAATATTTATCAGCCCTCCCTCCATCAGTCGAGAGCGAGCGTTTTTTTAGTGTAGGTGGGAATGTAGAATGTAAATAGAGGTCACCGGATTCTGGTCCGGCCGGAATTTAATTTTTTTTTTCGGTTTCGGTTCCCGGCCGGAATCTGGAATTACTAATCTATTTGTGAAAATTTGGTTGGAAGGAATCTTATTTTACATAGCCATCTTTTAACAAATATAGTAGCCTGGTAGATTCATAACAGTGAAGCATTCATACACACAACCCACACAAATGCTCATTTGCATGCAGCATGCTTTAGGACTTTTGTGGATACTTTGTAAGTTATTGACAAGCCCTAGGGTGCTTTGTGATTTGCGTGAACATGTTTGGCTGATTGGTTTCTATTGCTTGACTGGGACGTCTCCGATAGGTCCATGTGGCTTCTATTACTCTCTTTTTATTTCTAATATTCTAATGTCTTTTGAAGGAGGGGCCGGGCTCGTGCACAGTACTCTAGTAACTGGACTAACATAGCTGTTTTGTGCCAGTTTACTTAACTTCTTGCTCTTGTATAATGACATTGCGATTTGTTTTGTACCTAGCATCTTCATTGGTTTTTGTTCTTCTGCATCCAAGGCACTGATTGGCTGCTTGTGTTCACACAAATCTTTTTCTTGGTTCAAACTCGAGCCAATTCCGCAATTCATTGCTCGATTTTCATTAGCATGTTTGGTGATTGGTTCTATTAGCTTGACTGGAACAGTCTCGATAGGACCATGTGGCTTCTTACTGTCTCTATTCTAATGTTTTTAATGTTAATATTCTATTACATACCTACGTATTTTTTAAATAAAGTTTACTCAAATACCTTAAAATATAGGATAATAATATATATTGCAATATATATATATGATATATATATATATATATATCATAATATATATATATATATATATATATATATAGTATATATATATATATATATAATTATATATATATATAATTATATATATATATATATGATATATATATATATATATATGAAGATGAGAAGACTCAAAGAAAGATGCTTGGAATTATATAAAGGAGGAAAAGAAATACTGAAAAGGTGTATACCGTAGGAAGAAAAACAAGAGGTTTAAATAACAGTTTTGGAAGGAGGATGAATGGGGACTTAACAAGGGAATAGGAGCTCTTCTGGAAGGAGCGCGAAAGGTTAAGAATGAAATAAGGGGACTCTGCTTAGAATAATGAATAAGAGATGGTGCTTTTGTAACTGATGAAACTGGGTGTGAGAGGAGTGTGGAAAGAACACATCGAAAATCTGCACAATATTAACAGTAATGAAGAGGTGATAGTGAATGTGTGTGGGTTTGATGGTGCAAGAAGGAATAGGTATTTTGGGGATGAGGTTATTAGTAAGGAGGAGGTAATGGTTAGAGTGAGAAAGTTGAAGAATGGTAAATCTGGAGGTATAGATCGAAATTACTGGGTGAAATGATCAAGAACGGAAGGCGAGATGGTGATCTGATTGGATTTGAGTTGTGTAAATAAAGCGTTATAGAAGTATATGTTCCAAGGGATTGGAGGAGAGCGGTAATTGGTACCTTAATATAAGGGTAAGGGAGATAAGGGGAACTGTAGAAATTAATAAGGGGAATAAGTTTATTGAGTGTTGTAGGGAAGGTATATGCTCGTATTTTGGTCGAAAGAGTGCGTCGAGTGACAGAAGGACTGATTGGTGAAGAAAAAGTGCGTTTGGAGTGGTAAGAGGAGGTGTGGGAAAAAATCTTTACATTAATAAAAATTTTGGGAAAAGGAGGGAAAAAAAAAAAAATTGTATTTAGGTTTTATGGATTTGCAGCAGGGCCGTATGATAGAGTTAATAGGAAGGTTTATGGCAGGTGTTAGTGAATATTTGGTGTTGGTGTAGACTTCTGAATGGGAATCATGAAGTATGTATGACGATAAGTGGAGCGTGTGTAAGAATTCAATGGTGTCAATGGTGATTGGTTTATGATTAACAGCGGAGTAGGCAGGGATGTGTTATTTCTCTTTGGTTATTCAATTTGTATATGGATGGGGGTTTATGAAAGAATTCGAGGTGGGGATGGAGGAAATGGTGGTTTAGAAATGGTGGAGAAATGAGAATGAGTGGAGGTAGCCCTACTATTATATGAATGATTTGGTTTGTGTGGCGAATCTTGAAGAGAGTTCTGAGAGGATTGATTAGAGCGATTTGGCAGGGGGGTGTGTAAAAGGAGGGGCTTGAAAGTAAACGTGGATAAGAGTAAGGTTATGGTTGTGAGTGAGGACACTCCTCAGTGTGAAGTTATGTTAGATGGTGAGCAGCTGGAGCAAGTGTCTGAGTTTAAATATTTAGGGTATGTGTTGGATGAGAAGGGAACGGACGATGCAGAGTGTAGTAGGAAAGTTGTGAATGGCAGGAAGGTGGCCTGTGCAATTAATGCTGGTGAATGTAAAGGGACTAAGTTCTGAGTGTTTGCTAAGGGTCTTACATGAGGTATGTTTGTTACTGTGTTATTGTATAGTAAGTGAGACTATGGTCTGGAATAAGAGTATAGATCTAAAGTTCAATGTGTTCAGATGGACAATCTTAGGGGTGTGCTAGGTGTGAGAAGAATTGATAAAATGAGGAATGAACGTATTAGGGAGAGGTGTGGTGTGAAGAAAGGGATAAACGAGAGAATAAAATGAAAGTAAAATGTTGAGAATGGTTTGGTCATATGGAAGGATGAATGATAGTCGGTTGGTTAAGCGGGAATGTATAGTGGCGAGTGTGTTGGCGGAACCGACCGGCTGGGAGACCGCAGAAAAAGTGGATTTAGTCAGTAGACGAATGCCTTGAAGGAGAAAAATCTGAGTTTGGTAGAGGCGAGAAGAAAGGTGTATACCAGGAGGTGAAGGGCGGGGGATTGTGAGGGGGTATGGGTTGTTGGCCACCTGGGCCAAGGGATGAACCTTACCTTGACGATCTACATAGTGAGGCGGTCCATCGCGTCCATGACAGGCTCTAGGGTGGATTTTTGACTGCGACGAGTCTCACTAATTAATGGTACTGAGGGGGTGGTAAGGCTGGGCCTTCTTTTCGACTTATGTCATTGTTCTCAGCTACTGCTTTTCTTGTTCCGTGCTCGTACGCACCTTACTTCCATTCATGGAAAATACAAGGCAGATAAAGAAAGAAAGATATATAATATCATATATATATATATCTATATTATACTATATAATATATATATATATATATATATATATATTATATATATATATATTAATTATATATATATATATCATATTATATATATATATATATATGATTATATATATATATATTTATATATATATATATATAATATATATATATATATATATATAACTATAATAATATATATATATATATATATATATATATATATATATATATATAATATATATATAGTAATAAATAATTGCAAATGGAGTACATAGTCATTTTTCCAAACTCGCTGGTAAGCCAGTGAGCAGTTAAAGAAATAAATGACTTGTTTGAATATTTAGCTGTCCATATATATCTGTATTAAATGATATCTGATCGGCCTTAAATAACCTCGATACTGCTGATCTCAATTTCTTGTATGAAGGTAACATCTCTACAAAATTTGGTTGAAGATGGGCAAATAAGTTTTATGAATCCCAGCTCTTAGTGATTGTGAAGGGCTTAGTTGTCATTGCAATAAAAAATTTTATCTTCTGATGAAATGTCTGTGATTTGGGGTTATTGATATGCCAAATCTTTTTTTTGGGGGGGGGGAGAAATTTTCCTCAAGACTCACTTGTTTCACGGCTTGGATCTTTCGCTATTTGGGGTGTCCTCTGTTCTAGAAAAAATACAGGACTCTCCCTTTTACTATTCAAATTTTTTGAATTCCAGGTATTCTCTTCGGTGATGATTTCCATATGTTTATGAAGTGGCGTTGTATTAAATGTGTTTGGTGAACTACCTAGTTTTATTTTTATGTGGCATATTTCAGCTCTCTTCATAAGATTTTGTAATATTAATAATAAAAAATCTTTAACGAATGATGGCATTTTAAAACAATTTTGTGAGGTTATTATTATCTGCAATCAATTATTAATGATAAAATGTTTATCAAAATCTGTTTATAATATATATATATATATTATATATATTATATATATATATTATATATATATATATATATATATATATATATATAATATATATATTATAATATATATATATATTATTATATATATATATATATATATATATATGGTATATATATAAGTATATATATTATATATATAATATATATAACTATATATATATAATAATATATATATATAGTATATATGATATATAGTATATTTATATATATATATATATATATATATATATATGTATATTATATATATTATATATATATATATACTATATTATATATATATATATATATATATATATATATGTAAAGTCTAGAACGTGTGCTCGCACTACGAAACTATACCTAATGCGTTTTGAAAAATCTAGAATCAAAAAAGAAATTAGTAAGTAATGGCTCGAAACACAATTTTAAACCGTTTTCGTTTTTGCAATTTGTGCTTAGAAACGTAAGAAATGCTCGAGTTTGCGTTCGTTTATGTCAAACTTACGCGCAAAAATCGAGAAACAATGCTCACCGAAACGTAAGGAACTTTTCTTAAATCCTTGTAAGGTCGTTTATTTCCCGTGCTAGCCGGTATTTAAGCAGTTCTTACGAAAAAATGCAAGCATGTAATGTCGGATGCAGGTCCGTTTGGTTTGATGAATTTTTCAATTCAATAAAATTAGCTTTAAATCAATTTCCATGGAAATCGATAAATTTCATAACAATAGTCTAATTGCTTAATTTCGAATTAACATCTTATTATTTCTTTCGTTTATTTCCAAACGCACATGGTCCATCACAACAGCTGATTTCAAAAGTTTGTAAACAAGCGTTCGTTAAATGACGCGAAATTCGTGCTAAAACTGGTGAGCATTTCTATATCAGCGTAAGCCAAATGACAAACCATAACGGTCTTTATTAATAAAAAATGCAAAAGAACTTTATTTAATAAAAGAGCTTCACACCTATAAAAATTATTAAAGCCGTTTTCGTTTTTGCATTTGTGCTTACGAAACGTTAAGAATGCTTGAGTTTGCGTTCGTTTTTGTCAAACCTAGCGCAAAATCGAGAAAAATGCTCACCAAACGTAAGGAATTTCATTAATTCTGTAAGGTTGCTATTTCCCGTGCTTGCCGAATTTAAGCACGTTCTTACGAAAAAATGTAAACAAACAGATGGACGCGTGGTAGTTCCGTTTGAACATAGTAGACTGTGGTTTGAATTTATGAATGTTTTATTCAATAAACTTTAAATCTAATTTCTTCATTCAGGATAAACTAACATAGAAATAAGTTCTTTATATACTGACCTACGAATATAAGCGGGCATTACCCCTCTGAAGTAGGGGTAAGGCCTCAGCCCAAAACCCGCTTACACCCCTTCGGAGTGATCCCCCATCTCAGGATTCGCACCCATTCAAGGGGCGTATCCCCTTGGGTTTTCTTTCGGGAGGTGATGTGTTGCTTTAGATACTCTTGGTTAATGAAAACTGTTTATTCGTAAGTTAGGGACGTTATGTTAAATATTACTATGACATTGTGAAATTAACACTGATTTGTTAGAGAAATGATGAGTTTTGTAGATATTCACGTGTTTTTAACGTGAGATATAGATAGCTTAATATACGCTCGCACGTCTCACGCGCATATTAATGTTTCTCGTTAGTAAGTTAGCATATTTACGCCCGAGATTTTGCCTAATGTCTGCGTTTATTCATAGTTCAAATGATGTTATACCCGAAACGAGTGACACTTTGATGGAGATAGTGTCAATTGATTGTTCAAGATGCTTGTATCTTTGATAGATTGGTCACTTTGTTAAGGGATTTTGTTAGATAATACGGCTTTACCTGTTGCTGATATGCTGAAAAAAGTAGAAACATATCGAGTATTGTATGAAATGTTAGCCACTTTACCTTTGATAAGTAGGGAATTTTCAGGATGTTAGCGGATTATTCATACGCAATTTATGTTAGGTTTGCATTTGTACATTATATTCTTAGTTCAGGTTATAATATGCTTTGTTATGTATACACATGAAAACTTTGTTGCGTAAGCATATATTCGTAGGTCAGTATATAAAGAACTTATTTTTATGTTATGTTTATCCAAAATGATACTCGAAATATGACTTGAATCAACACTTCAATAGATCATAGGCGGGTGGGTGGTGGGTAGGGGACTGCAGGGATGGGCGGTTTGATTTACTGATTTACTGCTTTAAAATCAGTAAACTATTACGCTTTACTGTGATATTTTATTCAAAGAACTTATTTTTATGTTATGTCAGGATAAAATTTTGTTATTTTTATGTTATGGTTTGGTTAAAACTGATATGTTTGGCACGTTTAGTCCGTTGGGTGATTAATGATATTTAGACGATGTTATGATGAATTTTTTTAATATTACGAAGTTGATCTAAAAAATTTGTTACGTTAACATTATATTCGTTGTCAAGTATGAGGATTAGACAGGGTTATGCTAAATTTTGTTAAAATATTACGATGTAATGTAAAATTAACATTGACATGTTAGAGATATGCTGAAAAAGTGTGATAGGTTACGTTTTTGTACGAAGTGTTAGGTACTTTACTGTTGTTAAGATGTTAAATTTTGTTAATGTTAGTAATTTATTCGTACGTGGTGGTGTGGTTAAGGTTTGTTCGTTGTAGATTGATTTTCTTTAGGTTCAGGTTTAGTTTTCAGCTTATAATGTAAATATCTACAAAGTTTGGATATAAAAAATTTTGTTACGTTAAGCATTATATTCGTTGTCAGTATGATGATTTGATAGACAGGGGTTATGCTAAATTTTTGTTAAATATACGATGTTAATGTAAAATTAAACAACATTATGTTAGAGATATGCCTGAAAAAGTGTGAATACGGTTACGTTTTGTACAAAGTGTTAGGTACTTTACTGGTTGTTTAAGTGAGGAAGTTTTTAATGGTTAAAGTAAATTTATTGCGTAACGTGTGGGTGTGCTTAGGTTTGTCGTCTGTAGATTATAATTCTTAGTTCAGGTTAGTTTAGCTTTTATTAATGTTAAAAACGTTGTTACGTTGGTTGAGCATATATTCGATGGTTAGTATATAAAGAACTTAATTTTTGTGTTTATGTTTATCGAAATGATACTCGAAATTGCGACGTAATTCAATAGATCAATATATCAAAAGGTCATGGAGGGAGGGACGGGTGGGGAGGGGTTGATGGTTTGATTTACTGATTTAAAATCAGTCAACTAATGCAATTTACTATGATATTTTATTCAAAGAACTTATTTTGTTAGTTTTGGATAAAACTTTGTTATGTTTACGCAGTTATTCGTTGGTCTGTAATGATAATTAGACAAGGTTTATGATAAATTTTTTGTAATATTTTGTCGCAATAGTAAAATTAACGTTAATATCGTTAGAGATTGCTTGGAAAAAGTATCGATAGGTTTACGTTTTGTACCAATGGTTAGTTTACTTTACGGGTGTTAAGTGAGGAACTTTGTTAATATGTTAGAAGTTTATTCGTGCGTAAGGTTGTGTTAGATTTTAGCTTTGTACATTATTTTCTTTAGTTCATATGATGCCTATGATAGCTTTAATTATTGTGAAAACATTGGTATGTTAGCATATATTCGCTGGTTAGTATATAAAGAACTCATTTTTGTGCTATGTTTATCCGAAATGATACTCGAAATGCTACGTAAATCAATAGTGTTAATGTAAAATTAACATTGATATGTTAGAGATATGCTTGAAAAAGTGTGAATAGGTTACGTTTTGTACGCTATGCTAGGTACTTTACTGTTGTTAAGTATGGAACTTTGTTAATGTTAGTAGTTTATTCGTGTGTAAGGTGTGTTAGGTTTTGTCATTGTACATTATATTCTTAGTTTGGTAATGCTATGTATAGCTTTATTATGGAACCAATGGTTACGTTAAGCATATATTCGTGGTTACTATATAAAGAACTTATTTTTGTACTATGTTTACCCGAAATGATACTCGATATGTGACCTGAATCATTAGATCAATAGATGTTTGCTATTATTTGTTGGGGATTATGATATTTAGGTAAGGTTATGATAAATTTTTGTTAAATATTACTATGATAATGTAAATGTCTGTATGATAACCAGACAGGGTTGTGATAAATTTAGTTAAATATTACTGTATCAATGTAAAATTAACGTTAATATGCTAAAGATATGCTTGAAAAAGTATGAGTAGGTTACGTTTTGCATGCAATGTTAGTTACTTTACTGGTGTTAAATGTGAACTTTGTTAAATGTTAACAAGTTTATTCAAGCGTAAGTTGTGTTAGGTTTTGTCGTTGTACATTATTTTCTTTGTTCTGGGTAACGCTATGTTAGCTTTATTGATGTGAAAACTTTATTACGCTAGCGTATATTCGTTGATCAGTATGATAATTAACCTATGTTATGATACATTTTTTGTTAAATATTTCCATGTTAATGTAAAATTAACATTGTTATGTTAGGATATATTCGATGGTTGAATAGGTTAACGTTTTTTTGTATGTATGTTAGTTACTTTACTGTTTGTTAACTGTGAAACTTTGTAACGTTTTAAATTTTATTCATGTTTATAGGTGGGTAAGGGTTTGGGTTCGTTGTGGATTAGTATTCTTAATTTAGATGATGCTATGTAAGCTTTATTAATGTGAAAACTTTGTTACGTTAGCCTATATTCGTTGATCAGTATGTATGATAATTATACAAGGTTATGATATATTTTTTATTAATATTACCATTGTTTAATCTGAAATTAACAATTTGGCTTGATGTTAGAGATACTGCTTGACAAGTATGCATAGGTTACGGTTTTTGTATGCTGCAATGTTAGTTTACTTTACTGTTGTTAAGTTGGAATTGTTTAATGTGTAGAGCGCGTTTATTCTGTTTTAATGGTAGTATTAGGTTTATTGTTGTACAATTATATTCTTTAGACGCGGATTGATGCTATGTTGGGGTTTTTATTAATGTGATACTTTGTGTATGTTAGCATAATTCGTTGATCGTGTATAGAAGAACGTTTTTTATATTATGTTTATCCAAATATGATACACGAAATGTGACTTGAATCCATAGATCAATAGATCATAGGATGGTGGGAGACGATGAGGAGAGTAGGGTGAATTTTTGGGTTTGATTTACTGATTTACTGCTTTTGGGTATGTAAAACACAAATTTTTTACGTTATAATAAAATAAAAAAATAAATTTTTTAGTAAAAAACCAAAAAGTTTTAACGAAATAATATTAAAAATTAAAAGTTTTTTTTTTTAAGAAAAAAACAAGTTTGTAGTAAATAAATTCAAAAGTAAAAGTTTTTAGAGTTGTTATAAAACAATAAAGAAATTAGCAAAAACATAAACATGTGTTTTAATATTTTATGTTCGACCCCTGTGACGAAACCAAGAATCAAATGTACTGTATTAGCTTTAATGTTTCGAAACAGACCAAACATAGAATCTATAGATATTGCGTAATGTTTTCGAAAGTAGGAGGAGTTTGAAACAAATTATCTCGACTTGTATCTGATAATTCGTTAAACAGGAACCACATCAGCTTCCATACATGTTTCGTTTCTGATATGCATTGTTAGTTACTTTAGTGTTGTTAAGTATGGAACTTTGTTAATGTTTAGCCATCTATTCGATTGTATAAGGTATGTTTAGGTTTTGTCAATTGTGCGCTTATATTCTTAGTTCAGGATTATGATATGTTAGCTTTACTGATGTGAAAAACTTTGTTACGTCAGATATATTTGTTGTACCTGCTCCATGATAATTAGGATACGTTAATGGTAACTTTTGTTTAAATGTTACTATGTTAATGCAAAAATAACAGTGATATCGTTAGAGATAGTGTTTGAAATAAAGTGTGAATAGGGTACGTTTTATTGCAATGTTAGTTACTTTACTGTTGTTAAGTTGTTAACTGTTTATTCGTGTTTAAGATGTGTGAGGTTTGGGGGTGTACATTATATTCTTAATTCAGGTTATATGTTAGCTTTTAATTGATGGAAACCGTCGTTTTACGTTAGCATAGAGATTCGTTGGTCAGATATGATAATTAGGTTAGGTTTATGATAATTTTTGTTAAATGTTACTATGTTAATGAAAATAACAGTGATATGTTAGAGATATGTTTGAAAAAACGTGTGAATAGGGTACGGTCTATATGCAACGTCGGTTACTTTCCTGTTAAGTATGGTATTTTCAACTATTTTGTTAATGTTGACTGTTTATTCGTGTTTAAGGTATGTTAGGGTTTGATGTTATACATTTGATTCTTTACATATCAGGGTTTATGGTTATGTTAGGCTTATTGTGTGAAACTTTTTTTATGTCAGCATAATATTCGGGGGTTAGTAATAAAAAAAAGAACTTATTCTTTATGGGCTAATGTTTATCCAAAATGATACTCTAAATATGACTTGAGTCAATAGTTAAATAGCTCAATAGATCAACTATCTCATAGATCGGGTTGGGAAGGGGAAAGAGGGGAGGGCAGGGATGGTTGATTTACTTATTTACTGTTTTACAGCTTTTGTGTATGTAAAAAATTAAAAATTTTTACGTTATAAACATAAATAAGAATAAATTTTTTAGTAAAAACAAAAAGTTTTAAAGAAATGAAATTAAAAATAAATAAAAGTTTTTTAAAAACAAAAAGTTTTAAAGAAATAAATTAAAAATAAATTAAAAGGGTTTTTTAAAAACAAAAAGTTTTAAGAAAATAACATTAAAAATAAAATAAAGTTTTTTTAAAAACAAAAAGTTTTAAAGAAATGAAATTAAAATAAATAAAGTTTTTTAAAACAAACAGTTTTAAAGAAATGAAATTGAAATAAATAAAAGTTTTTTAAAAAAGACTATTTGTACAAAGATTACTCAAACAAATAAATTAAAAATAAATTAAATAAAATATTAATAAACATCATCGCTATACCTGCTTTGTTAAGGAATATTTCTCATCAGCTTCGTACCAATCTCCGTTTCTGTATGCATTTGTTAGTTTGCTTTTACTGCTGTTAAGTATGCGATCTTTGTTATTGCTAAAGTTTATCGCGAACGCGTAACGATATGTTAGGTTTTTGTTCATTGTACATTATATTGCATAGTTCAGCGTGATGCTATGTTTGCTTTATTGATGTGAAAACTTTGCTACGTTAGTATATATTCATTGATGATCAGTATGAAAATTAGACAAGGTCATGATAAATTTTTGTTTGTAAAATTACTATGTTAATGTAAAAAATATCCATGGATATGGCTCTAGAAAAAAGTGGTGAGTAGGTTCCGTTTCTGCGCTGACATGTTAGTATTTTTACTGTTGTTACGTATGGATAATTTGTTAACGTTAACAGTTTTTATTCATGTTTAAGGTGTGTTAGGTTTGTCATTGTACATAATATTCTTAGTTCAGATGATGCTATGTAAGCTTTATTGATGGGTGAAAACTTTGTCGCCTTAGCATATATATATTCGTTGGCAAGTATGATAATTAGGTTAGGGCTATGATAAATTTTTTGTTAATGTTAATGTAAAAATAACTAAAACGTTTTATGTGAGATATTTTGAGAAAGTGGTGAATAGATTACGTTTTTTTGTATGCTATGTTAGTTACTTTACTGTTGCTATGTATGGCAACTTTGTTAATGTTAACAGTTTATTCACGCTTAAGGTATGTATGTTAGGTTTTGGCTTTGTTCGTTATAATTCTTAGTTTCCAGATGACGCATATTTTGTTTATTGGTATGGAAACTTTTGTTAGCATTAGCATATATTCGTAGGTCAGTGTGATAATTAGATTAGGACTATAGATAAATTTTTTGTCTAAATGTTACTATGTATGTAAAATACCCATGATATGTTAGAAAAAAGTGAGTAGGATAGGTTCAGCGCTCAATGTTAATTACTTTACTGTTGCTAAGTATGGAACTTTGTTAATGTTTGCAGTTTATTCACGCTTAAGATATGTTAGGTTTTGGCTTTGTTCGTTATATTCTTAGTTCAGATGATGCTATGTTTGCTTTATTGGTATGGAAACTTTGTTGCATTAGCATAGATTCGTTTGGTCAGTGTGATAATTAGTTAGGTTATGATAAATTTTTTTGTTAAATGTTACTATGTTTAATGTAAAAATACCTATGATATGTTAGAAAAAGTGTGAGTAGGATACATTCAGCGCTCAATGTTAGTTACTTTACTTTTGCTAGGTATGGAACTTTGTTAATGTTATACAGTTTATTCGTGTTTAATGCGTATTAGGTTTGTCGATGTACATTACATTCGTATTTCAGTTGATGCTATGTTTGCTTTATTGATGTGGAAACTTTGTTACGTTAGCATATATTCAGTGATACAATTATGATAATTAGAACCAAGGTTCATGAATAAATTTTGTTAAATATTTACTATGTTAATGTAAAAATATCGTCTATGGATATGTTCGACAAAGGTTGTGAGTGGCTTCGTTCTACGGCTTCAATGTTAGTATACTTTACTGTTTTTAAGTATGGAACTTTTGTTAATGTTAGCAATTTATTTGTACGTAAGGTATGTTAGGTTTTTGGTCCGATGCACATCTACATTCTTAGTTCAGTTGATGCTATGTTTTCATGACATTGATGTGAAAACTTTGTTACGTTAGTATATATTCATTGATCAGTTTGACAATTACACAAAGGTTATGAAATTTTTTTGTTAAATATTACTTTGTTAATGTAAAAAAATCCATGATGTGTTAGAAAAAGTGTGAGTAGGGGGTGTTAGGTTTGTCGTTGTACATTATACCCCTTTGTTCTGATTATGACACGTTAGCATTATTGATGTGAAAACTTTGTTACGTTAGCATATATTCATTGATCATATGATAATTAGACAAGGTTATGATAAAATTTTGTTAAATATTACTATGTTAATATCCAGGGTTGGGTAGGGAGGAGTGAAGGGTGGGTGGTTTGATTTACTGATTTACAGGTTTAGAGTATGTAAAAACACAAATTTCTTAAGTTATAAATATGAAAAGCGTAAAATTTTAGTAAAAACAAAGTTTAAAGCATATAAAACAAAAATAAATGAAAGTTTTTGTGTTTGTTATACAAAATATGAACATGAATCAGTAGATCAATAGACCAATAGATAAATGGGGAGGCTGGAGAGGCTGGGGAGGCTCTGGAGGTTCTGGGGGGCTCTGGGGGCTGATTTGATTTATATAAAAACGTTTTTTTTAAGTTATAAACTTAAAAAGAATAAAAAATAAATTTTTTAAAAATCATATTCGAGTTCTACGTCCTTATAAACATATATTTTGATCCTAATGTAGGACTAGACTGTTTATTAATTCGGACACCGCACCGGAGCAGATCTGGTTCAGCTGTCAGACTCCTACTCCTCTGTGTCAGAACTCCTTCTCCACTCTTTCCTTCTTTATTCATCTTCATCCTTCTTCATTCCTCCTTCGTCCTCTGTTTTGCACTCTTGTGCTTTTTTTCAGATGGGGCCCCTACGTGGGGGGCCGTAGACACCCTATACTAACTTGTAACCATCATATTCGAGCTCTTTGGCCTCGATAACCTATATAAGACACCAACATTGTTGTTAAACTGACAGACCGAATGTTTATTACTCAGCAACCGCACCGGAGCCGGTACTGACTCCGACTCCTCTGACTCTGAATCCTTCTCAGACTCCTTCCTCATTCTTCTTCCTTTCTTCTTCTCTTCTTCCTCTGTTTTGGCATTCATGCATTTCTTCTTTCTATTTTTCAGGAGGGGGCCCCCCTCCGGGGGTGTCTCTGGAATCCGAAGCCGAATCCGACTGCAACTCCGGCTCCTCTACCCAGCCTCCAAATTTCAGTCTTCTACGATCATTTTAATTTTTAGGGGGCAGCGTCCCCCTTATCGAGGGACGCAGGGGTACGTAATTTTCGTCTACGACGAGATTACGTCATCAGACTCGATCTGAAACTCGATTTAGGCCTGATCTTCGCACGCTCGGAACACACAAGGGCGTAGCGTTATATTTTGCGTTCGCTCTCGGGGAGAGGTACCGCCTATATACATCCTAGCGACTTGAAATTTCGCGTGTATCGAGCTTAACATATATATAGAACATATACCAAGTTTTAGACCTATACCTCTTATACTTTTTGAGAAATCGGCCGCCACGGCTCATCCCTGCCATTACTACTAACGGAAGTTTTGAGAACCATAAAAGGACCATCAAGACAGAGAGAGAGAGAGAGAGAGAGAGAGAGAGAGAGAGAAGAAGAGGAGAGAGAGAGAGAGAGAGAGAGAGAGAGAGAGAGAGAGAGAGAGAGAGAGTATTTTTATAAGTAAGAAATTACAATGTTAAGTATAATTGAGTTGGAGGGGTTGAGACGGAGGAATAGCCTCTTAATCATTTAAGGTATAATTAGAAACAAAATTAGAGTTAACGTTTTTTTTTTTTTTTTTTTCAAAATAAACAGAATGTACGTGAGAAAGAGAAACCAGAAATATAATTGCGAAGTGTCACGAAAAATAGATTATTCACAACTCAAAGATGAAAAGGACGGTAATTCCTGATGGCAGCGTCTCTTTGGCCAATAACACGAGATCAAACAGAGTTAAGCAAAGGTTTGTTACATTTAATTGTAGGGAAATAATATAAATAGTACGCCTCCATGCCAAATAGAATCACCTCCAAAATGTGGCAAGCATACTCCAACGCGGTGGTTCCCAATCTTTTATTCGTTGCGCACCCCTAAGAATAAAAAATAAGATTCCATGCACCCCTATCCTTTTAATATATATATATATATAGTAGTAGGGCACTGTTTCCGGACGAAAATGACCTTGACCACCTACCTGGCCTTTGACTGACCTTGACCTTTTTTGGCCTTGACCTTGACTGACCTTGACTTTTTTTGAAACCGCAAATTTCTTAGCGCTGACCTTGACTTTTTTTTTGGCCTTGACTTTTTTTGAAACACTTTGATCTTCCATGGGTCATTTGGCCACGGTATTTTTTGTGGCAACCCTAAGATTTTTTAGCGCCCTTGTCTGAAGAAAGGGCGCGCTAAACGGTTGCGTTAGCAACCGTTGTACGTACCCCACCCCTTTGATCTTCCATGGGTCATTTTTGACCCACGGTATTTTTTTTGGCACCCCCAATTTTTTGGCTACCCTAATTTTTGGCGCCCTTTCGAAGAAAGGGTGCGCTAAACGGTTGCGTTAGCAACCGTTGTACGTCCCCACCCTAATTTTTTTCGACCATGGGTCAATTTTGGGCCACTGGTGATTTTAGATCTGTCATTTAGGGGGCTTACCCTTTTTGTATGTCATTAACCTTTGATCCTGGGCACCGCAGGCTGTGACCGCAAGCCCGCCCGCCCGCCCGCCGGTTTTTCCCCCCGCCCGCCTTATGTCCGATCCCGCAGTCCCCGCCAAACCCATCTGCACAACACGCACCACACACACCAAAAAACACCACACCACACACAATCCGCACCACGTGGTCCGCTACTCACGAAATTTTCCCATCCCTTTCCATCCTGTGCTTAACTTCGCTTACCACCTGCCTTATCGTCTTTATATGTTCGAGTTCCCATCGGTCATAAATAAAATAGAAAACTCGACCTCTCACTCAACGGGCAATCTCTGACATTTTAACTCACCCGTCAGCGGGTACGATTGGAGAGAATACATAATTTAATTTTCAAGTCTATAAACGCAAGTTCCGCGCTTTTCCCAATTAATAATTATAAATAATAATATAAATAATAATAATAAATAATAATATAAATAATTAATAATAATAATAATAATAATAATAATTTATATATTATATATATATATATATATATATATATATATTATATATATATATATATAATAATATTATTATATATATATCTTATATATATATAATAATATTATATATAATTATATATATATTATATAATAATATGAGAGAGAGAGAGAGAGAGATTTATGTCGGGGTGCGCAGCATTTCGAGCCCTTGCTGCTATCAGTGAGCCACGTGATTAATACGGAATTTAATAATTAATATAATAATAATAATAATAATAATAATAATAATAATAAATAATAATAATAATAATAATAATAATAATAATAATAATAATAATAATAATAATAATAATAATAAATCTGAAAAATTGTCAATTAGAGAGTATTATATACTGATAAAGTCTTTGAGTTTATTCAAAATAAAACAATTTGACTTAGTCGCTATTATATATATATATATATATATATTATATATATATAATATATATATTATATATTATATATATATATATATATATATAATATATATATATATAAATATATATATATATATATATATATATATATATATATATATAAGAAGAGAAAGAGTGAGTGAGAGAGAGAGAGAGATGAGAGAGGAGAGAGAGAAGAGAGAGAGAGAGAGAGGAGTACCACGTGGCCGATCCAACTAGAATCACGTGGTCAGTATTTTATATATATATATAGTATATATATATTATTATATATATATATTATATATATATATATATATATATATATATAGTATATATGCTAATTGAGTTTCATGGTTCCTTATATAATCTTATGAGTTTCATGGTTTGTTATAAGTTTCATACACACTATGACACAGCTTATAAGCACTTACAGCACACAGATTTACTTACACCACAGAATTTACTTACTCACACACAGATTTACTTTTACACTCACACAGATTTACTTACAATTTAACTTAAGACGCACACACAGATTTACTTTACACTTACACATATTTTACTTACTCACACCAGATTTACTTAACAACACACAGATTTTTACTTACATCTCACACAGATTTTACTTATCACACACTAGATTTACTTACAACTCACGCAGATTTTAACTTTACACATTTCACTTACACACACACACACACTACACACACAACAATGATATTTTCGCCTTGACCACTTGAAGATTACCATGGGTCATTTTGAACGAACACGATATTGACTGGCCTTTGATGCGTTCATCCCACTACCTGTAAGACAGTAAACGACCTAGGGTGTATCATGATCTTAGTGTTTTATGATTTATTCTCTAGAGTGCCAAGCGAGTGCCAAGGAAGTGCGAGTATGGAATGAGTGCCAGTGAACGCATGCCACAATAGTGCCAGCTCGAGTGCACAACTGTCCGCCAACTGAGAATGCCCACTTTTTCACGCCCTTTTCTAGCTCCCGCTGACGCGCCTAGCATCAGACTCATTGGGTGTCTACCACTAGGTTATAAGGTAATGAGGATTCGCATTGGTGTATAATTCAACAGCTTATGCTAGGCATGAATTCCTACTATGCACGTTAGTCTTTTCTCTAACACTTAATCACCCCACTACAAAACTACCGACACTATAATAACACACACTTCCTATGACACTTATCCCACACATATGAAACTTACATTAAACCATCATTACCACTCTACACTCACCACACCACAACCCAACACCCCCACACCAGATACACTTACACTTTACACTACCACACACTCCGATATTCTTGATTGCGCTCCCCCCTCAACTTTGACTGCCCTCAACTTCCCTGCCGAAGGTTCACTCCTTCTGATGACCTGCATCTTTGATGACCGTCTCTTTGATACCATCCTATAATTTGATGATAATCCATCTTTGAATAGAAATCACTTTGATGGCTATCTCCTACCGCCACAATCACTACGCACAGCAGCCTTAAATACTTATGTCTTCGCTCCTAACCGTCTCATATTGGCAACACCCCAGGGCGGCCGCATGCGCCCCTCACGCGCAACACGAACACCAGCCCCGCACCCCGCAAGACGTGCGATCCGCGCGTTCCCGCGCCGACGATCGCGCCGCCCGCCGCGTGACGCGACGCTGGCCGCACGATACGGCCAGGTGCGCCGGCGCAGCGTCCGCAGGCGCGGGTCAGGATTTCGCGCAGGTTCCGCCCACGTCCGTGGCCCGCCCCGCAGGGCCATATTCCTGCGGCGACTCATGAAAAATACACTAATTTATAACCTCTCATATGTCTCTCAAGTCATTCCTCACTCCTTTTATTTCCAAATCTTACATTTCACACACGACATTTTTCTTTTCAAAGTATACTCATGAGTCATTCCTCCTTCTCCTAATTTTCATAGCTTAAGAGCATTCATTATATATACACAAACTTTTCGCCGCACCTAAAATGATTACATCATTACACGACCTACCTCTACTCTTAACCACAATAATATTTACTTTCTACATTATTATTTTACCTTAATATTTTTTAATTTATAATTTTTAGAAAATTGTATGTAAGAAAGAAACAAAATTCCAGAGCTGACTACTGCACCTATCACTCACAGTCATTCCTCCCACTCTCTTCACCTACAATTGTACGAAATTTTATTAAAAACCATTACATTGAATATCCTTACCGCAGATATCAGTCACACACATCATAGAGGTGTGACCCTCACACACCAAGGCGAGGTATTAGTCATGCCTTCTCTGCTTTTAGCTTGCTTTACCTGTTTAAACTCATGTTTTTCTGCTTTAATCATCGTTTACTGCTTTCACTCAACTATGTTTTTACTGCTTCTAACTCTCACTATATTCTATTAACATTTACATACACTTACAACGCAGTGAACACCTCACGTAAAATCGAATAGAGGTGTAGACACCTACGCCACACATAGGGCTCTAGTATGCTTTTGTTTTTACTGCTTTATCACATCGCTTTAACTCACTCGTTTATTACGCTGCTTAACTCATATACACCCGTTTCATACTGCTTTAAACATTAATATCTCTCTCATTACATTCAATACCCCCTTAACAGCAGTAAAGTCACGTAAATCAATCAGAGGCTGTGACCCACTAAGCCCCAGGGGCGGAAATTTACAAGTATGCTTTTGTTTTACACTGTTTTTACTGATCTTCAACTTTCTGCTTCTACTGCTTTAACCTTTCTCTGCTTTACTGCTTTAACTTTGCTTTACTGTTTATACACTCTTCTGCCTTTACTTCCGCTTTTACTTTCTGCTTCTCAACGCTGCTCTCTCCTAACCTCATCATATTTCTAACACTTTGTTTTTTATTTTGTTCGCTTACATACTTTATTTATTTATTCTTCTTTAATCGATTTTTTATTATTTATAACGATCACTAATGAACCAGAAGAAATTGGATGTTTAGCACTATTTTATTTTTCTTATAAAATAATATTATTTTTAATGTTATTATTATTATACCCCCTTTAGTTGTTCAATCTTTTACTTTCATGCCTATTGTTTTATTCCCCACCTATTATTAGAACCACACCTTCACCTTCGACACTCTCATCACCAGCACATTCACTTGACTTATACACACATTCACTATCGCCTTTTCATTACTACCCATAGCCACTTACATTTACACTTATAACACACGCGGTCACACACAACACCACACCCCCCACACTGTACAACTTATACACAATCTCCACTTATGCACACTTGCACCTGTGAAATTCACTTAGACATTTGTATTTTGCTAGAGAGGCACGTCCACACGCATACGCATGCACACCACACGCACCACACACACACAGCACACCTCAACAGATTTACTTAACATCACGCAGATTTACTTACACTTCACACACAGCTTACTTATCCACTGCCAGAATATTACTTACAACACTATAACGTATAATTCTCTAAAACATTTTATGACTCTTTAATTACACACGTAATACTCCTTATATTACTCATCTCAATAAATAAACCTAAATTATTTCAAAGTTTCTTAAAACTTCTTCTATAATAAATCAATCATTATCTTTGAACAAAGAAATTATTATTACTGTTTACTTTCTTGTTTATAAACTTCTTCACATACTTCCAAGTATTTAAATACTTTCTACTACAAATTTCTATGACATATTCATTAAAAACCATATACTCTCCTTACGTACTTAAGGCAATAAATCAGTAAGCGTCACGGGCCTACGCACACCCTCCCCTACACCAAGTTACTGCCGCGCCATTATGTTCTCACACTGAACTTACTCTGCTCCTCAACATTTATTTTATTAAAATCTTTTTAGATTTTTTTATCTACTAAAATAACATTCTTCACACCCATTACATTCTATATTATTCGACCCTCGATTGTTACCTAAAAACACATATTTCAAAAGTTTTACCTTACTAATCCTCGGAACTTTTCTTTTTTATTTCTCTATTTTATTATTCATTATCTACTGTACACAATCACTGGCAATCCATCAGAGAACACACAACCCGCCTCGCTTTCAGATACGAACTGACCTTTATTTCTACCTGTAAAATGCTGAGGTGCAATAAACTCACAGTTGGCTAAATTTAGATCTTAAAATTTAGGATAACCTTTTTGGTTCCGGTTGATTTACAGCTATCAGTCAAAAGACTTCACGTAATACGACAAGAATCGAGAATCATGTTATTATTAATTTTTAAATATACTTCTTTGACCTGGAATTAGGCCTAAATCGCCCCGGGATACAAAAGGATTATCCTATTGTCAGGCTGAAGTAGTATATTTCTCAACACAATTCTTCAGAGAGAGAGGTAGTTTTCGTATCTGTAAGGAGTGGCGGGTTGTTGTGGTTTTCTCGCTCGAATCGCGCATTCGCCAATTGTACATAGCTAATAACTAATAATATAATAAAACAGAAATTCCGAATTATTTAAAAACTCTTGCAAAATATTTTTATAGTTAACATCGAGCGAATAATATAACTGTAAGTGAATAATTGTTATTTTTCGAACAGAAACTTAAAAAAGATTTTAATAAATAAAATGTTATGTCTAGCAGTAAGTCAGTAGAAACATAACGCGGCACTAGCATGGATGTAGAGGGTGCTAGGGGCTAGACCTTACTGATTTTATTAAGCCTTAAGCGTAACGTAAAAATATACTAGGTATATTATAAAAGAATTTCATAAAATATTTAGTGAACTAATTTTAAACTTGATAGTTATAAAACTTATAAACGTAAGTATTAACAGTTAATAATAACATTCTTTAGTTCAAAGATATGATTGATTTATTATAGAAGTTTTAAGAACCTTTGAAATAATTTTAGTTTATATTTGAATGAGTAACCTATAAACACTGGTACGTGTTTACTTATAAACATAACAATGTTTTTTCAATAAATTATACGTTATATTGTGTAAGTAAATCTGCGTGTATAGTGAATGTGTGTATAAGGTGTCATAGTGAATGTGTGTTAAAAGTGTCATAGTGAATGTTTTTTCTAAAATAATAATTACAATAGGCATGAAGTAAATAACACTAAGTATAATAATAAAAATAAAAATAAAAATAATAAAAATAATAAAAAAAATAAAATAAATAATAAAAAAAATAAAAATAAAAAAAAAGTTAATAAAAAAAAGTATTAAACAAAATAAAAAAATATGTTAATGTATATGAGTTAAAACAGTTAAGCAGAAAGTTAAAACAGTAAAGCGCAGAAAGTTAAAGCAGTAAAGCAGAAAGTTAAATAAAGCAGTCAAAAGGCACAGAAAGTTAAAGCAGTAAAACAGTACAAAAGCATACTAATCCCCGCCTTGGTGTTAGGTCACAACCTCAATTGATTTACTGATTTACTGCTCTTAAGGTATGTAATGTTTAATACAATATTTGAGTTAAAGCAGTAAAACATATAAGTTAAAGCAGTAAAACATGAGTTAAAGCAGTAAAGCAGTAAAACAAAAGCATACTAAGCACTATGTTGCTAGGTCACACCTCTATTGATTTACTGATTTACTGCTTTAAGGTATGTAATGTTAATAAATATATGAGTTAAAGCAGTAAAACATATGAGTAAAGCAGTAAAACCATGAGTTAAAGCAGTAAAACATGAGTTAAAGCAGTAAAGCAGTAAAACAAAAGCAAACTAATCCCCCCTTGGTGTTT
>JABUQX010046400.1:27500-34285 GCA_015478945.1 Trachelipus rathkii
ATATATATATATATATATATATATATATATATATATATATATATAATATATATATATATATATTAATATATATATATATATATATTATATATATTATATATATATATATATAATATAATATATATATTATATACATATATATATAAGTAGTATTCTTACGTTTTGACCGAGACCAGCCTTTTCGAAATTTTTTTCAAATTTTTCATTTCCAAACCATATATGTACTTCTTCATGTCAAAGAGAAAAATGATAAATGATTTAAAAATGTAATTAGTAATTGTATTATTATTATTATTATTATTATTATTATTATTATTTTATTATTATTATTATTATTATATTATTATTATTATTATTTATTCCCTCCACTCCTCCATTTTTATCCTTAACTCTTCTCTTCTTATTTTCGTAATTACTCTACTTGCTTTTTTCAAGTTTTTCCCATTAGCTAGCTTATTAGCCTTACTCAAGTCACTCACACTATAAGCAGTGTCTGGTCTACTATGTTGACTCAACCAATTTCGTTATCATGATAATGATCTATTATTATATTATTATTATTATTATTATTTATTTTCATTTTATGTTTTCTTTTTTTTTATTTATATATATTTTCTTCGTCAGTGTTAGCCTCGTTCCTGTAGCAGCCGTAGGTGCCAGCCCCGCATCGCACCACACCGCACTTCGAAAAAAATCGAATCCCGTAGTGATTCGATTTTTACGCACTCCGACTCCGACTCCGACTCCGACTCATTATTATTATTATTATTATTATTATTATTATTATTATTATTATTATTATTATTATTATTATTATTATTATTATTATTATTATTATTATTATTATTATTATTATTATTATTAACACGTGGCCCAAAACCTGGGATATTGACGTAGAAGGATGAATCTTGGTATACAGCCTTCTTAAGATGTATTCTTGGTGAAACCGTAGTAAAATGACCGAGGGCACCCCAGTGGGGATTGTCTGCCCCCAAACCTGAAATATTGACGTAGAGTGATGAAACTCGGTATACAACCTTCTGAGGATGTATCTTAAGTGTAACCGAGGTAAAATGACCGAGGGACCCCATTGGGGGTGCTGACCCCACAAACCTGAAATATTGACGTAGAGTGATGAAACTCGGCATACAACCTTCTGAGGATGTATCTTAAATGCAACCGGGGGTAAAATGACCGAGGGCACCCCATGGGGGTGCTGACCCCCAAACCTGAAATATTGACGTAGAGTGATGAAACTTGGTATACAGTTTTCTTAGGATATCTTATGTGTAAGTCTAGGGACCGACCGGGGCGGGAATTTTGCCGGGGCCGGGGCCGGGGCCGGGGTTGCTCTAATTTAGCCGGGGCCGGGGCCGGGGCCGGGGCCGGGGCCGGGGTTAGGTAAAATTAGAAATGTAAGTCAAAAACACTGAAAGTCAAAAAACTTTGGATGAAAATAAAATATAATTTCAATTAATTAATAATTTAAATTATAAAAAAGGAATACATTTAATTAATTCAATTAAATAAATATTTTCGAAAGAAATTTTTAGAAAATAATTGATTTTCTAGAAGAATAAGTTGTATTAAAATATATATATATATATATATATATATATATATAATATATATTTAGGTATATATATATATATATATATAATATATATATATATATATATAGGTTTAGAAATATTATATATAATGTATATATATATAGAAATATAGATATATTATATATATATATATATATATATATATATATATATAAAAAACTACTTGTCTTAGTGATATATTTACTTTAGAGAGGAAGCCCTTGGATTCTTTTTTAGTATTGTGCTTTACTGTCACTTCATTTTATTACTAAATGTACACAAATTAAAAAACATTGTTAAAGACACTTTTTTTTAATGAAATAAATTTTAAAAAGGAAAGCTAATTTTCGTCCCGACACGCGAGACCTCTTCAGGCTAAGGGACTGGATTTCTTTCTTGATCTTCATCAGTTCAAGTGTTTTTCAGTTGGTCTGCTATTTTCTTCATGGTGTTGTTGAAATATTTTTGATGTTTTCAGATATTCATTTTGTATAAAATCTATCTTAACATCACCGGGATGCTTATTTTAGTTGTTACTATTATAAATGCAAAAAGGATTCCATGATTTTGCGATGGTTCGTTTGATTGATATTTCTGTCATCTTATATTGTTGATATTGGATAGAGTGGCCTGTGTTACGCCTATGACTTGTTTAAAACTGAATTTATGCTGTCCTTGTGCAGTTCATCTGTGTTGATTTTTTCTTCTTTGCAAATCTATGGTTTCACCTATATATGTTTTATTGCAAGTATTGCAGGGGATGTGATATATACAGCTTTGGGGGAGATTTTCTTTTCGTTTTGGGGTTTGAGAATGTTTTTTAAGGTGATGTTATTTGATGGAATGAAGGTAATATTTTTCCTCAATATTTGTTTTCGAATATAATGGTAATTGAAGAATTGGTAAAAAGGAGGTGTTTCTATTTTTCGGGGGAAAGGTGCTATAATACCCTCTTTTTGCTTGTTAAATGCTTTTTAGTGATGAAAAAACTCAGGATAGTAAAGTGATTTGAAAGTATTGTGGATGTATTTTAGTTTCTTGTGGCTAGAGAGGGGGAGAGCATATACGAAAGCAAGAGAAATAGAGATGGACAGTAAGCTAAATTTTGAAGTGTTTGGGGAAGATTCAGATAGCCCCCCAAATGGGTTATTTATAGTTTTTTTTTTTTTTGGTTGCGAATTTTTAGTTTTCTATATATAGTAAATAGCAAGTAATAATTATTCCATGTGATTAAGGTATCGAGGAAGGGATAGAGTTGTTGGAAGGCATTTCTATCGTATACTGGAACTGAAGGATGAATAGAGTTAATATAGTTTAGGATATCATTAGGGTTGGTGTTGTGAGGGAGGAGACAAAAATGTCATCTTTACATATCTAATCCAACTAAACTATGTGTTTAATAAAAGGTGGGTAAAATATATAAAATTCTGTTAGTTCCTATATACTGTTACTGGAGTATGGGAGACAGGGGGATCCCTTACCAGCCGAAAGTTTGGTATTGTAATATTTGCCATAAAGAAAGAAGTTATGTTAGTAATTGAGAGATTATGGGCGTGTTTTAATATAGAAGACGGGAAGGCCCAATCTTTCATTACAACAATAACTTCATTTTCATTTTAATGGCAACATATACAACAAACTTTCGGCCTGAGTATGGGATCACCACTGTCTTCCATACTCAGTAACATATATATGGAACTAACAGAATTTTATCATATTTTACCCCACCTTTTATTAAACAATAGTTTATGGGTTAGATATGTAGATGACATATTTGTCTCCCTCCCTCACAACACCAACCCTAATGATGTCCTAAACTATATTAACTCTATTCATCCTTCAGTTCAGTATACGATAGAAATGCCTTCCGACAACTCTATCCCCTTCCTCGATACCTTTATCACATGGAATAATAATCACTTGCAATTTACTATATATAGAAAACCAACATTCGCACCAAACTATATACATTAGCTATCTAATCATTCCCCAAACACAAAATCAGCTGTTCTGACATCTCTATTTCTCTGTGCCTTTCGTATATGCTCTCCCCCTCTTCTAGCACAAGAAACTAAATACATCCATAATACTTCCAAATCAGTTTACTATCCTGAGCTTTTCATCACAAAAGCATTTAACAAAGCAAAAAAGAGGTACTATAGCACCTTTACCCCGAAAAATAGCAACACCTCCTTTTTACCAATTCCTCAATTACCATTATATTCGTTAAAACAAATATTACCAAAAAATATTACCTTCATTCCATCAAATAACATCACCTTAAAAAACATTCTCAAACCCCAAAACGAAAAGAAAATCTCCCCCTAAGCTGTATATATCACATCCCCTGCAATACTTGCAATAAAACATATATAGGTGAAACCATAGATTTGCAAAGAAGAAAAAATCAACATACAGATGACCTGCACAAGGACAGCATAAATTCAGCTTTAACAAGTCATAGGAGTAACACAGGCCACTCTATCAATATCAACAATATAAAGATGATCAGAAAAATCAATCACACAAACCATCGCAAAATCATGGATTCCTTTTGCATTTTATAATAGTAAAAACTACAATAAGCATCCCGGTGAAGTTAAGATAGATTTTACACAAAATGAATATCTGAAAACATCAAAAAATATTTCAAAAAACACCAGAAGAAAATAGCAGACAAACTGAAACACACTTGAACTGTGAAGATCAAGAAAGAAATCCAGTCCCTTAGCCTGAAGAAGTCTCGCGTGTCCGGACGAAAATTAGCTTTCCTTTTTTAAAATTTATTCATTAAAAAAAAAAGTGTCTTTAACAATGTTTTAATTTGTGTACATTTAGTAATAAAATGAAGTGACAGTAAAGCATAATACTAAAAAAGAATCCAAGGGCTTCCTCTCTAAAGTTATATATATATATATTATATATATATAATTATATATATATATATATATGTATATATATATATATTTATTATTTATATATATATATGTATATGTAAAAATATATAGGATATATATATATTATATATATATATATATATATATATATATATATATAATATATATATATAATATATATATTAATTCAATTAAATAAATAATTTTGAAAAGAGATTTCAGAAAATATTTGATTTTCTTGAAGATATTTACTTTAAATAAATAAATACATTAATATTTTAACAATTATATTTATTTCCTTTTCCGAATTCGTTTGATATATCAAATTTCGAATATTTTTATGTTAAAAACTCGGAAAAATTATAATTTGGCCTCAATTTTAATTTGAAATCATAGTAAATACCAAAAAAAAATTGATTATATTTAGGTATGTTTATATATTTTGCATTAATTTGTAACAAAGGAGTAATGGAATTAAAATATATTTTTTTATTTTGTTTGACTTAACCCTCTATTATTTAGTGTAAATTTACAGTTAACCCCGGTAGAAAACCCCGGTTTTTCCTGATTTTTGGCCGGGGCCGGGGCCGGGGTCGCTAAAAATGGCCGGGGTTGGCCGGGGCCGGGGCCGGGGCCGGGGCCGGGGCCCCGGTCGGTTCCTATGTGTAACGAGGTAATATGATCGAGGGGAGCCCATTGGGGGGTGCTGACCCCCAAGCCTAAAATATTGACGTAGGGTGATGAAACTTAGTACACAATCTTCTGAGGATGTATCTTAGATGCAGCAGGGGGTAAAATGACCGAGGGTACCCCATGGGGGGATGCTGGCCCCCCAAACCTAGAATATTAACGTAGAGCGATAAAACTCGGGTATATCAACCCTTCATATAAGTTACCCTTCGTTTGTAGAAGAGGAAATTACGTGGCCGTACATCCCCTAGAGGGGGTGTTGATCTCCCAAACATTGAATATTGACGTAGAAGGATGAAACTCGGTATACACCCTTCTTATAAGGTAACATCGATACAGAAGAGGTAAAGTGACACTACGCCCATATTGTGTTAGGGCTGTGCCCCAAAACTTTGGATATTGACATAGAACGATGAAACTTGGTATACACCCTTCTTATAATGTATCCTCGGTGCAGCCGAGGTTAAATAGCCGTACACCCACAGAGGAGGGGGCTAGCCCCCTCCAAGTAGGAAATTGACATAGAACGATGAAATTTGGTATACACCTTTCTTAGGATGCAACATCGATACAGAAGAGGTAAAATGACACTACGCCCATTGAGGTATGGGGCTGTGCCCCAAAACTTTGGATATTGACATAGAACGATGAAATTTGGTATACACCCTTCTTATAATGTATCCTCGATACAGAAGAGGTAAAATAACACTACGTCCTCATGATGTTGGGGCTGTGACCCAAAATCTTGGAAGTGGTCATAGAACGTTGAAACTTGGTATACAGCTTTCATATAAGGTGTTTTCGTTGTAGAAGAGGTAAAATAACACTACACCCTCATGATGTTGGGGCTATGCCCTAAAATCTTGGAAATTGACATAGAACGATGAAATTTGGTATATACCCAATTCGTATAACAACAATGTTGATGTATTTATATATGTTATCGGATCTGTAGATCTCGAATATGAGGGTTGTACGTTCGTAAATAAATAACTAAATAAATAAATAAATAAATAAATAAAAAAATTAAATTAAAAAAAATTAAACATAGTATAAATGTAAAAAAAAAATTATTCTTTTTATGTTTGTAACTTACAAATTTAAGTTTTTTACATACCCTAAAGCGGGAAATCAGTAAATCAGTAAGTTAGGAAATCAAACTATCATCCCCACCGCCCTAATACACATCCATGATCAACAAATCTATTGATCTATTGATCTTTTGATCTATTGATCTATTGATCTATTGAGTCAAGTCACATCTCGAGTATCATTATGAATAAACATAACATAAAAAATAAGTTCTTTTTATACTATCCCTTGAATATATACCTACGTAACAAAGTTTTCACATCAGTAAAGCTAACATAATATAACATGAACTAAGAATATAATGTACAACAACAAAATTAACATATCTTACGTACGAATAAACTGTTAACATTAACAAAACTCCATACATAACATCAGTAAAGTAACTAACATTGGGCTCACAACGTAACCTACTCACACTTTTTCAAACATATCATTGTTATTTTTCACATTAAATTTTATCACACCTAAACCTAATTACTATACTAACCACCGAATATACGCTAACGCAACA
>JABUQX010046401.1:0-17500 GCA_015478945.1 Trachelipus rathkii
GAACTTGAGCTTTTAAACTAATGTTTAAACGTACCTTTTACATAATTTTAGCACACAAAGATTGTTTTCTAAAAATTTAGGTTACACCGCACTTGAGTTAAATAAAATAATCACGGAAAATTTTTAATTTATCTAAATTATCGGTTATAGAACATTTTTGAAAGAGTATCGATATCTCATAATTTGTAAATTGTGGAGATAAATATTTGATTATGAATTATAATATTAAAGCGAAAAAAAAACAAAGGAAGTTACTACTTGTTAATCATATTGATGAAAAAAACTTTATAAGACTTTGAAGTAAATAGAAAAGTTTATATTTTATAGAATTTATAAATTTTTATTCTTACTTCATTCCTTGTTTTAGTGAGTATGAACCTATATATCATGTAATTTGTATATGAGAAAATTATTAACAATAGGCAATTTTTTTTTAAAGTAATGTTTTTTTTATTATACAATTTTACATTTCGAGGACATGCATGCTGTTAGGGCAGATTCTTTTTAGGTACACAATTTTATAGATGCTTGCAAACATTTCTAAATACGGTTTTGCGAGAAAGAAACAAAATATCTTTCTTTACTGTTAATGTGAATATCCTTAACTTCAATTTCCCTTTATTTTATTGGTTTTTGACAGGTCACCCATTTAATCATCGTGCACACGTTTTTGAATCTTGACAGCAATTACTTCTAAACGGAAAGAGAGTCTCCGACACTTATCCCCATTTTGATATTGCTCCCATCATTCTCTTCTACGTGAGAAGATTTCATATAGAAATCCTGCGACCTTCATTTAATTTTTCTCTTCTTTCCGTCAATGGTCTTTCCTTCCTCCTCAATTCTCGGCTCATAGTTTTTCGTTCTTAGCCATCCCTCGAGTTTTTTATTCTTTTATACAGTTGTGACGAAACTCGAAATCGGTAAAAAATGTTTTTATTAAAAATATAAAAATGTTTTTAAGTCTCTCGAAATAACCTAAATAAATTTGAAAAGGGACTTTATTATCTTCGAAATATGATTAATTAGCTAGCTTATTTTCTAATGAAGTATACGTGGAAAATAATTTATTGTATATTAGCCAACAAATAAGGATAAAACTGGAAATATTTTCTATTGCTATTATTTCATTACTTTTGTTTATATTTATTTAATACAATTCAGGAACGCTTACTGCCACATTAATTTTTTAGCACAATACTTATTATTTGTATTTTTATATATTTTAAATTATTATATTATTATTAATTATTTTAATTATTACTCTAATTATTTAAATTATTATTAAAATATTAATTATTTTATTTACATATTTAAATCGTATTATTATTATTTATTTAATTATTATTTAATTATTTATTAAATATATCTTATATTATTATATATATTATTTTATACTGTAAATACTTAATTTATTAACTTTAATAATGAATTTCTACTAAAAATCTGACTTAATCCAAGAGATCTATCATAACTTTTCAAATCAATTTAATTATTAAATCACAATTTAATATGTAATTTATTGTTATTCATTTGATTAATAAATTTAATTAATTTACTAGTTATATCTATTATCTAATTATTAACTATCCATATCAAGCAAGAATTATTTTCAAATTTAACAAATATAATTTTTAGGAAATATTTTGTGAAAACATTTTATTTATTAATCAATTTATATTTTATTTTTAATATCATCCTCTATTTCTCTAATACATTCATTATTATTATCTCAATGGAGTTTTAATTAGCCCCGTGCAATGTGTGACTGTAGAGTTCTGGAGTGGTCCTATTTCTCATCTGGGAGCCTTTCCGGGGCAACATTATGTACACTTTATTATGTGTATTGGGATACTCTGGTTTATCTCATTTCTATCCTCATTATTCATTCTAGGGTATGAGTGATGATTTCTTATCGTAACCATTATTTTAGCTCCACGCTCTATTATTTATTTGAGATGTATATTCTATTATAGGGTGCGTTAATGCGCTTGGAAGTGTAACGGTAACTCTTCTTATGCAATTATCTTCCGTAATCATCACTCATACCTCATCCTCGGGGTTCTGACACGTCCCACGCCTCTTGTTCCCCGCTCGGCCTCGACGCCCCTACGAATAGGCCGTAGTAATACTATAATATAAATATAATAATATTATATATATATATATATTATAAAACATAAATTCAATATCTTTTTTCCTGATCGAATTCGAACATATATTATTAGGATGATACTGGATATGTATATATATAATATATATATATACTATATATGGATGGTAAAATTCAATACCTTTCGTTCTGATGTCTTTCGATATTCGATCATTATCGAACTATATCGAATATAACTCGAGTATTGGCAATATATCGATATAGATTCGATATATCATATAATATATAATTTAAATATATAAAACTATATAATATAATATATTAGTATATATATATATAATCATATATATCATTATAATATAATTAATTATATAATTATATATAATATTATAAAATATAATATTAATAATATTATACTATATTAATATATTTAAATTGTTGTCTACCTACATAAATTTTATCCTAACCCGCTAATCTTAATAGCCCCACTAGACCGGTACCTATATGGATTATGTAAGCCCCCCAAGAGTTTCCCTAACTAATGGCATTACTGTAGGTTCTCCCACAATTTACGGCGTCCACTAACTCTCACATGGATCTGGAAGCCCCTAAAGTGACTACCTAAACTAATGGATTAATGGAACCCCCAATTTTGTTCGTCCCTGACTAATAGTTTTTATGAAACGCCACAAGCTTTGCCTACCTAACTGTATTATGAAAAGGCCGAACTAGGTAGACACATATCTATCTATCTATTCTATCTATCTATCTATCTATCTATCTACTCTATCTATCTATCTTGGCTATATATATTAACATATATATTTATATATGGTATATAAGTATTATATATATATTATGCAATATATATAATATATATATATTATATAATAATATTATACTATATATATATATATATTATATAGACGAGGGAGAGCGAGAGTAAGAAGATGTTAGAAGGAGAAGAGGTAGCAGAGAGAGAGAAAGGTTCATACTTTCACGTTTTAAAAATGTAATTTTCTTGCAATAGCTAGCAAAAAAAAGACAACAACCATCCTTTTGGGGTTCGAACTTTGTTACACGGAGCACATAACTGGTAAATTACTTAAGATAGTATATACCTTTCTTTCGGCAACGTCTTCGTATCTCTAATTTAACCTAAAAATAAAATACTATTTTGCTTAATGCGATATCTCTAGTAACTTTACAATTTTTTGACACGTTTCAACTCTAAAGATAATTTTACAATAGTCTATAAATTGCAAGAATAATCATTGGTATTTTCCATATACAGAACTGTCAAATAACATTTTATCACCAGAATTCATCTTCCAAGTTTTGTCTAACCAATTTACAACTAAATCGAACATGACATGCCTCTTATGGCGATACAATTTCAACTTAGATTTACTGCATATTAAAACTAGTGTTTCCAGACATGGCTATGAGAAATTAAACCCCACTCTTGTGACCGAATAATATTCTCATATTACAAGGAAAATTACTTTCTCGGTATCTCGTGAAGTAGTTATTAATTTATGTGGGTATTATTGTGATTCGTATTGGTTTGAGGTTTTGGATGGATTGTGAGTGATATATCCTTGAAGTCTACGGTTTAGTTGATAGGTATTGCTCTAAGTGTGATATATATGGTATTGTGTTAGTGGTTGTTGGCGTATTGAGTAGTGGGTTGTTAGTAGATGTATATTTATGGGCGTGTAGGTGGCTGAGTTATGATGTTGTTAGTATGTGTTTATCAAGGGTTTGGGTTATGTGATTGTGTTTTATTGTTAATTGTTTTTGGGAGTGTAAAGTTATGTTGGATTTAGGTTAGGGTTGATAGTCATTACTGAAGTTTGTATGTTTTTAACTTCTTGTGTTCCCTTAGTATACACTTTTGTTGTTTGATGAGGTTTGTTTGAGGTGTGCTTGTTCTTATATTATTCCTTGTGTTCGCTGCGCTATGTAATATCCGTGCCCAAACAAAATATACCGGCTTGCGAAGAATAGCGCGCACATGGACTTTAGGGGAGAATAATGTCGTTCGACGTCAGGACGGAAATTATTGTTGTAATTTTATTGCTCACGTGTAGAGTTAGTGCTTCGTGGTGGTGTGTTAGTGTGAGCTATTAGTGTGTGTTGTGGTTAGTTTGATGATAGTGATTTGTATTATCGTTTTGTCTTGTGATTCTAGGTTAGCGTAGTTTATAAGTTTCTATGTTTGTATATATGAGTGTATCTTTAAATAAAACTTCGTTTGGGGTAAAAGTCTCACTTACTGTATATTGCAGTCCTAGTGTGTAGTTGTTAATGTGTGTCGGTTTTTTTTAGTAGTATATATTATAGTATATGATTAGGTGGGTGTAGGTGTTGTTGTTTAGTATGTATTGGGCGTGGTTAGTTGGGTGCGTGGTTGGTTTCGTGGTTCTGTTATTGGGGTGAGTGATGGTAGTTAGGTGGTGTGGGTAGTAGTGACGGTACTTCGTGTGATCTATTTTAGTGTGGTTTATGGATCTGTTAGTGCTCTCTTCTTTAGATGAGAGGAAACATTATTTGTTGTTCCTTGGCTCGTTGTAGATTCTGTAGTCCTTGTCTGCTCTGCAACAGGATGGTAGCAAAAAAAAAAGTACCGAAATATTTTCCAAGAAAAATGCTTGAACTTTCAAATTTTCAGTTTAGTCGCATTTCTGACATTGAACCAAATAAACCAATGTTTTTGTTTTTTTTTTTTTTTTTTTTTTTTTTTTTTTTTTTTTTTTTTTTTTATGTCTCCTTTGATGGGTTGTTGAAATTTATCAAATATTGGTATATATTTATAGAAGTAATATATACTGTATACTTTTTTTTTTTTTTTTTTTTTTTTTTTTAAATACACTTCGCCCTTTTCACGTCTACGTTATATATTAGGAATTTCTTTTGTTCTAAAAAAGTCTTTTACAATAAACCTTGTTACTGTTTTCCTTCCTTTTGTAGTAACTTAGCCTAAATATATTAATATATATATATATATATTACTATATATATATATATATTTTATATATTTTATATACTATATATATTATATATATATACTATATTATTATATATAAATTAAATATTTATATTAATATATTTTATATCGTGTATATATTTTATATATTATATATTTTCATATATTCACAAATGTATTACTAAATATTAAATAATTAAAATTTAAATAAAATTTTAAAATTTTAAAATTAAAATTAACCCTTAGATTTAAATCAAGTAAAAATTTATTCTAACGTTAATTCAAATCTTTACATTCTGAGCAACTTTTTGAAGATAAACAAATATAATTAAAAGGGCTTTTTATACATCTTTAATGTACTTCACATTATTCAATTTTGTAAGGGTAATTTGTGAAAAAGCCGTAACAGTATCCTCCTTATTATCTTAAGGCAGCTTAATTAGAACTCTTGTTTTTTTCTTTTAAAATATGAGTTAAAAATAGAAATATTGATTTTTCGAGCAGAATTTTCTTGAAAGATAGATAAGAATACGTGAAATTTATTATTAATTCAGACCTCTATGTAAGTGGACTTTAAATGAATGGTTTTTATATTTTAATCAAACCTCCGTAACTTTTTCAAAATATTAATTTTCTTTTTTCGTATAAGGGCTCTCACTCCGACCATTTTGTTAGCATATGTTTAAAGTTCAAAAGGTACGTATAAAAAAACTACAATTTGTTTTAAATTTGGTCGTGATTTTTATTTTATTTTTAATTTCTATATATATATATATATATATATATATATATATATATATATATATATATATATATATATATATATATATATATATATATATATATATATATATATATATATATATATATATATATATATATATATATATATACGAGTTAATTTTATTCTTTTAATATTTTTTTTTCACCAAATCATTAAAAAATAATGTATTTATTCATTTTAAGTACGAAATTATTGTTTTTAATAATGCCTAATATGAAATAATATGCCTCCATATTTATAACATTTGTCTATGGCTGTATTATCAATTAGGACGACAGCTCTTATTTTCATGAAACTTGTATGAGTTGTTTCAAATGATCTCTAAAGAAAAAAAAAACTAAAAAATTCGAAAAATAAACCTGAAAAAGTTATGGTCTCCAAATTTCAGGTTTATAACCTATTTACTGTCGGATGACCTTTTTTTCTTTTTTTTTTACGGGATAATATATACAAGTTTATGAATTTGAAAGAATTTTTTATTAATTTTCCAAGAGTCATAGATCGGTAGGTAAGGGGGAGGTGGGCCGAACCCCAGTAGAAAAATGTTCGTTTATTCACTTACTATTAAAAGGTAATAAATGTTATTCTCTATCAATCTAGTAAAATATAAAAGTAATTAAAAATTAAATAAATATATTGAAACTATATATTGATCCTAAAAATAAAAAAATAAATAAATAAATTGATGCTAAATATAAAATAGAGAATGGGACCAAAAGGCTTGCTGCTCTTTAAATTTAAAAACAAACTTCATTTTTCTTTTCATATGGGCTGAGTGAAACTGCTTTATACAAACAACAAAGTAAAAAAAAAAAAAAATTCTATAATTTCATTTATATTTTCAAAGTTAAGAAATTATAGAATAATAAAATAATTAAATTTAAAATTCACAAACATCAAAGTCATAATTATTAATAAAAATTTAAATATTTAACTCATCTTTTAAGAAAATTTGACGAAAATTTAAATATTTTACCCATCTTTTAAGAAACTTTGACGAAAATATTTGATAAAAAGAAATTAGATTTCCATAAAGGTTCGTTATAGAATAAGGAGGATACTGTTACGGGTTCTTCGCAAATTACCCTTAATAAATTGAATAATGTGAAGTGCAAAAGAGATATATAAAAAGCCTTTTTAATTAAATTTGCGTCTTCAAAAAAATTGTTCAGAATGTAAAGAATTTGTCGTTACATTTTAATTTTTGCTTGAATTATATTCGAAGGTTAATTACTTAATTTTTTTAACATTTAATAGTTAAAATTTAATTTTGGTTTATATATATATATATATATATATATATATATATATACTATATAAAATATATATATTAATAAGTATTATATAATTTACTATATATATATATATATACTCACTATATATTATATGCTATTTATTACTCTATATAATATATATAGATAAAGGTAAAGGAGTGATAGCAAAGAAATATTTGGATCCGATTTTCGTTTCCAATAAAATAAAATGATAAGTAGCGTTTTATTATTAATTATATATTATTATATATTATATATTATATATATATATATATATATATATATATATATATATATATATATATATATATATATATATATATATATATATAATAATTATCAATTACCATAAATTATACTAAATATATAATTATATTATATTTTATTGGTCTATATATTATTAATAATATATATATAATATATATTTATATATATATATATTATATTTTATATATATAATATATATTATATATGATATAATATTATATTATATATATATATAATATATAATATAATATATATATATATATAATTTATATATATATCATATATATAATTATTTTATATTATAGTATATATATATCATATATATGTATATATTATTTCATATATATATAGTATATTTATATAATATATATTATACTATATTATATACCATATCATATACAAAATCTGGAGTTAATTTTAATTATTTTAAATATTTTTTCCAGAGCAAATCATATTAAAAAAAATAACAGTATTTATTATTTCTTTAAGTACGAAATTTTGTTTTATTAATGCTATATTATGAAATAATATGCACTCCTAATTTATACACATTTGTCGTATGGCCGTAATTATCATTTATGACAATCCGCAATTTTTCATGAAACTTGTCATGAATTGTTTCAAATGACCTCTAAAGAAAAAAAAATAAACAAATAAAAAGTTTCGAAAAATTAACTGAAAAAGCTATGAAAGTCTCCAATGTCCAATTACAAAAGTTCGCACATTTTATGACCTTTTTTTTTTAATTTTTTATATTTTACATATATTTATTAAGTTTATGAATATTTTGAAGTCAATCTTTTTTACTTATTTTTTACCAAGATCATATGATCTGTAGGTAAGCGGGAAGGTTGGGCGACACCAGTGAAAACATGTTCGTTTATTCACCTTACTATTAAACAGGTAATAATTGATATTCTCCTATCAATGCTAGTTAAATATAAAAGTAATTAAAAATGAATAAATATATGAACTATATATATATATATATATTATATACTATATATATATATATATATAATATTAAAATATTATAATAAATATAATATATATATAATATATAATATATATATATAATATATATTTGACTGTTTAATGTTTTACACTTCCGTCAGTTTTGATTTTTTTATTTCTTTTTTTTTATATTTCTAGTAATGATCCTTAACAGTCCCATTGACAGGGGTGACGGACATGAATTCAAAGTTTGGTAACAGGTTGTTAATGTTGTTTAAAATGTCGTTTTAATTTTTTTTTTTAATCTAAGTTGAATACCCAAGGGTAACCGCAAAGACTAGCAGGAGTCGGGGTCCTCCTCGCCTTCCAGGGGAAGACAAGGGTAGGGCATTTACCCCCACTGCGGGAGGGTCCCCGCAACCCGATCTAAGTCATCTTTTGGGTGTTACGTGGGGTTCCTACGCCCTCCCTACGTCGGGTATGGAAAACGTCCTCCTTCTGTCCCCCGCACCGTCGGCTCTGAGCCCCCTAATTCTTTTTTTTTTTTTTACATTTTTTGGTAACTAAGCTTTACAGCGCAAGATTCAAATATTGTAATTGGGTTTTTTTCTGTAAGTTTCGTACTTTTTCGAGATATTTCATTTATGATGTTTTTTTTTTGTATATATTACATTTTTTGTAATAAGCTTTATACGCTGATTTTCAAATATGTAACTTGGTTTTTCGGTATAGTTGTCATACTTCGAGATTATTTTAATTTTTTAAAAATTTTATTTGGATATAAATGTGATTTAAATTTAATTATTTAAAAATATTTTCGAACTTTTGAATCATCGTCCATCACCACTTGAAATTCACTGTTAGTATCATATACTGCAAATTTGTTTAAAAAAGAAAAAAAAAAATTCAAAACTGGAGTCTTAAAATATAACAGGGCCTATATATATATATCTAATTATATATATATATAATAATAAATAGTATATATATATGTATATATATAATATATATCTTTATATATAATATATATAATTAATATATTATATATATATCTAATATATCTTAACATACTTTTATATTCTAAAATAAAAATAAATTGAAGTGCTAAAAAATAAAATAGAAAACTGGGACCGAAAAGGCTTGCCTGCTTCTTTAGAATTTAAAAAACAACACCTTCATTTTTTTGTTTCACATGGACTGAAGTGACACTGCCTTATATCAAACAGAAAAATAAACACAACTTATACGATATATTTAAAGTTTGATTTTCAAAGTTAAAAAAATTATTTTAGTTACAGTTAGTAAAATAATTAAATATTAAAATCAATAAAACATAAATTTTCATAATTATTAATAAAAATTTAAAAATATTAACTCATCTTATTTAAAGAAATTTTTACAGAAAATTTAAATATTTTACCCATCTTTTAAGAAACTTTGACGAAAAATATTATGATATAAAAGAAATTAAGGTCAAAGGTCTCGTTATAGGTAGGAGGATAACTGTTACGCGGGGTTCTTACGCAAATTACCCTTATAAATTCGGAATAAAAGTGCAACAAAAGCAGATATATAAAAAGCCTTTTTAATTAAAATTTGCGTCTTCAAAAAATTCGTTCAGCAATGTAAAGAATTGTCGTACATAATTTTAATTTTTGCTTGAATAATATTCGACCAGGTTAATTACTGTACATTTTTTAACAAATCAAAAAGTTAAAATTTAATTTTGGTTAGTTAATATACTATACTATATTTAATAATATATATTATATCATTATATATATAACCTATATATATATTATTATATATATATAATCATATATAATATAATAATATACCTATATACTATATATATATAATTATATATCTATTATAATATATATATATTATATTAGGATAATAATATTATATATATTATATATTATAGGGTATCTATATAATTAATATATATATAATTATATAATTATCCTATATTACTTATATAATATAAGGTAAACAGGTAAAGTAGTAGATAGTTTCAAGAAGTATTTGGTTTCACGTTAATTTTTCGTTTCCAATAAAATAAAAATGATGACAGTAACGCTTTATATTTATTTATTATTATTATTATTATATTATTAGTATATATATATATATATATTATATATATATATATATATTATATAAATATATATATATAAATATATATATATATATAAATTTATTATATTATTTAGATATATATTATATATATATATATATATATATATATCTATATATATATTTATATATATATATAGAGAGAGAGGACAGAGTTGCTCAAGTTGTTTGAAGCTCACAAAATTCTTAACTCACCAAATCCCCTATTTTACCTAACATATTTTAGAAACAATTTTAATTTTTTCCCACCAATTTTATGTTGATGTGATGTGAAGCTTTACAAAACTATAATAAAAGGTTTTAATTTGTCCCTTTTTTATTTGCATTCTTTATTCTCTTTCATTGTAGTTTTATTCCTTCTTTTATATATACCTATACTATATATATTATATATTATATTATATATATTTATTATTTATATATATATATATATTTTATATATTTATATCTATATATATATCTTATATATATATATATATATTTATAGCTTATATATATAATATATATATATATCTAATATATATATCTATCTATAATATATATATATCTATATTTATAAATCTATATATATATATCTATATATATATATCTATATATATATATATATATATTATTATAATATATATATATAATATATATATATTATATATAATATATATAATATATATTATATATATATATATATTATATATATAATATTATATAAATAATAATATATATCTATATATATATTATATATATATAACGTAGTATATAATAACTATATATATATATATATTATAGTATTATATATATATAATATATATATATATATATATATATAAATATATATATATATATATATGATCTATATATATTATAGTGATATATTATAATATAATATATCTAATATATTATATATAAATATCTATATATATATAATATTTTATATAGTATATAATATTATTATGTATATATATATGTATATAATATATATATGTAGAGAGAGAGGCAGAGAGAGGAGAGGAGAGAAGAGAGAGAGAGAGAGAGAGAGAGAGACGAGAGAGGAGAGGAGTAGAGGAGAGAGGAGAGAGGAGAGAGAGAGAGAGAGAGAGAGCCAGGCTATTGGCGTCAAAATTAACAAGCAAAATAATAAGGAAGAATCTTAGAGTTTTCGAAAGACTTTAAATGTAGAATGGAAATTTCGCTTAAATGAAAGTAGAGAGAGTGAAAATTTGTTTTTTTCATTTATTCATCGGAAATATTTAGAATTTTTTTTTTTTCCAAACATTTGGGGGCTCGAGCTGACGGCAAGGAGCAGAGGGAGCGAGAGACTACCTGACTCCTGCCATCCTTTTGCGGTTATACCCTATGGTATTCCTTTTAGTTAAAAAAAATAAAAATAGTTTAACTTCCCTTTTCACTTTTGGTATTACTTTAACTAAAGGGAAATCATAGGGTAAACTCCAAAGATGGCAGGAGTCGGTCCAATATTCAGAATTTTATGATCGCATGTGTAATTCTACACCAAATCTTCAGAAAAGTACTGGAATGCAGTTTTTAGAATAGAGTTGATTTCACTGGTATTTAATGACTTTAGACTTTATAAAATCGTATCTATGTGAATTCATGTGTGGCGAAAAAGAAATAAGTGAAGAGAATTTTCATAATGATTTTAACAAGGAATACAGGGACAGGTTGAGTATCTTAAATTTATGGTCCCTAAAGATAGTTTGATGTATAATATTTATATTTTTAGACCTTTATTTACATATATTTTTATTTTTATTATATAATATATTATTAAACACATAATATTAATAGTAATATGATATATATATTATGATTATATATATATATATATATAATAATATATTATTATATATATAATACTAGAGATGCTTAAAGTTTGTACTTTTTTGACTTCACTGTTTTTTGACATTCTAAAATCTATTTTTTGAACTATTAACAGTATTAACAGTTTTTCCTCAATATGATTTTATTTTTACCGCTTACTTATTTTTAACTTTTCTTTTGGAGCAGAACCTTTGTGACTTTCAAACAATCTTTGAAACCTATATATACTTAAATATATATATATATATATATGTATATATATTATATATATATTTTATAATATAATTTATATTATACTATATTAATACTATTATATAATATATATATATATATATATAATATTATATATCTATAATATTCGATTTATTACATTAATTCTTTATATGTTTTTTTCACCAAATCATTAATAAACATAATGTATTTATTCATTTTAAGTACGAAATTATCGTTTCTAATAATGCTAATATGTAAAATATATATGCTCCTTAAGTGAGCATTACTAGTGTATTATTCATTATATTGTGTTTAGACTCTTATGATTATGAAACTTGTTATGAATTTTTCGAATCGTAAAAAATAAGAAAAAAAAACCAAAAATTCAAAAAAATAAGCCTTGAATAAAGTTATGGGTCTCTCAATTTTCAGGCTATATACACTCTATTTACCTCAGTCGGATGACCCTTTTTTACGGGATAATATATATAAGTTTATCATTTCTAGGATTTTTTTATTATTTGTTTTTCCAAAGACTCATGATCGGTAGGTAAAGGGGAGGTGGGCCGAACCCCAGTAGAAAAAATTAATTTATTATTCACTTATTCTTATTACAGTAACTTTTTTTATGTCAATAAATCTATTAAAAATAATAATAATTTTTTTAGAAAATCAATTAATATATTGAATTAAAATAATAATTGAATCCTAAAACTAAAAAATACAAAAATTAACAAATAAATTGAATATAGTCGGCCTTGGCCAACATACGCAGGAATGGGACCAAAAGGCTTGCTTCCATGTAATTCCAGAAACAAACTTCCAACACCTTTCTCGAGCCAGATTTCAGCTCTTGTATCAACAGGCAGGTTTAAAAAAAAAAAATTCTTCAAATTTAAACGCACATTTTCAAAAGTTCACAGAACTTATAGAAATTATAAATAAATTAAATTGAAAAGTCCACACAAACAAAAAACAAAGTCTATAAATTATTATTAAAAAATTTAAATAATTCCCATCTTTACAAACGCAAAATTATTTAACGGCCAAGGCTATAAATTTATACGAGTAGTATTGACCAGTGCAATAAACTTTCCTGCTTTCATCTGAATGTCGTAGTGTTAATTTAATAATGGCCACAGCTATAAAATTCCATTTGAATTTAACAGCCAATGCAAGAAATATTAAAGAAACCTTATTAATAATATAATACAAAATATTACCTTTCGTTTTTATCAGCTTCCAATATTCAAAATATCGGAACTAAGTATAATTTAATTTTGCCTGAATATATATTTCTGAAAGTTATATATATATATATATATATATATATAATATATTATATATATATTATAAAATAATCATATATATATATATAATATAATATATATTATATATATATTATATATATATATATATATTATATATATATACTATATAATATAATATTATCATTATATATATATTTTTATATAATTAATACTTATTATATATATATATATATATATATATAATATATAATATATATAATATATATATATATATAATATATATATATATATATATTTATATATATTTTATATATATATATATATATATAATATTAGTATAATAATATTTTATATTATGTTTATAAATTTATCGATAACAAAACATGAATTACAAAGGTACAAATATATATATATATTATATATATATAATATATTATCTAATATATATATATTATTATTATGATATATATATATCATATATATATATATATAGTGTTATGGATATGTATGTATATATTTAATATATATATATATTATATTTATATATATTTCAATACATAATTATATATATATTATATATATTATATATGAGTATATACAAACTAATAAGGCTAAACGAATTATTCACATATATGCAAATATCAATCCTAATATTTCAAATTTATATATTATTATTGGAAAATGAATGTTAATATATAATTCAATATATATATATATAAATACTATATATAAATATATCAATTTATATATAAATAGTATGTGACTATAAACATAAATATATGTAATAAAACAATAAATAATTCAGCGAATATAATTAGAGGTCAGAAGTCGATTACAAAACACAAAGGCAACAATGCGGGTAGTTTGTGAGAAGAGTGGAATGTAGAAGTCCGCTGAAGAATCTTATTAGCTGAATCAGATGAGGGGTTCCGTGCAGCAATTTCGAATTAAAAATTTTCGTTTACAGGATAATATGGAGCTAAAGTATTCAGTCATTAAATTAAGCAATGTTTGTGGTGTTGTCTTTCGGTACTTCATGTTTAATTTAAAATGGGCTACTGAATTCTGTGCGAGTCGCCACCTGAACCTCGTCTGAGGTTGTGCAGGACTATAAATAATTGCGCACATCGGGCGCTTATGAATATTTATGAGTATGTGACGAGGCGTATGCTGTATCCGCACAAGTTTGTATCGGGTATATATGGGAAATTTTGAGAGACCACGGTAATTGTCCGAACTTCTATGTACCTTCTAGCACCAGGGAATTACTGTACGTCTATCATTGCTTTTAAAATTTAAGTCTACAACTTTCTTTTACTATCAGAAACCGTAGTGGATACCTAGTCAACTAATCCATGCTATTGCCAAATCAACGCGCAAAACTTAACCGATTCTTTCACTTATTTTCGCCACTGTGATTTCGATCTATTGAATACCCCCTTAAACTCCCTTATGTTTATGGATAGATTCTGTGCACGACGGGTTTGAAGTGTTTTATAGCTTGCTAGCGCCCCGAGGTAAGGTGTAACTTCTGTCCCTTAGGGACATCTTTCTAATCTTTCCCTTTTAGATGGAATGTCAGGTGTTTTGAATGGTGTGTAAATATTTGTCAATTTTTTAAACCCCTTATTTGGGTATTGCTAATTCTCCCATCTCACTCTCTGACTTAAAAAAGTAGTTTTCTACGGAAGACGAAAGGAGAGGAATTAAATATATATAATAAGGCAATGAGCTAATCGAAAGAAGGAATTGCATATATATATATATATATAATATATATATATATATATATATTATATATAATATATATATATATATATATATTATATTATATTATATATATATTATTATATATATATATATTATATTAGTATATATATATATTGGTTTAAACATTGGTTTAAACCATGGTTAAACAATAAAAAACATGGTTTAAACCATAAAAAGAACCATGCATAAATATTTAAAAAATGTATTTATTAATGGGTTTCTATTTTTCAATCGAAGAGTAACTGAAAGGCAATAAATTTCTGCTGATTTATATTATTGTAGGACATGATTATATATCAATATTATATATTATATTATATATATATTATATTATATATATATATATATATATATATATATATATATTAGATATATAATATATATATTATATATCTATATATATATTTAGTATATATTAATATATGTATATATAATATATAATATTATAGTATATATATATATATATAGTTATATATATATATATAGTGTATATATACTATAATTAGATTATATATATTTGTAAATTTAACATGTTAAAACATGATTCTGTGTTTTCTAGGCTTTCTTGAGGATTTCATTCTCGTACCCATCGATGCCTACAGTGTCAAAAGATTGATAAGAAACTCATTTGTGGGTGTGTGGCCACAGGCATCATCAGCTAAGAAGGCAATGGCTGTAAACTAAGTGATTGATGTTTATATTTGAAAAATATTTGACCATGGAGTAGAAAATCTTAATCCATTACCCCTCAACAGACAAGACTACAAAGTAAAAGGACGGTATCATCCAGCAAGCAACGAAGTCTCACTATTGGATTTTTTAATCCCAAGATATTCAGACCTTTAACATTAACCTTCAAAAGATGCTTATTCAAAGCAGTGGAAATTTATGGAATATAAATAAGAGCAAATTTCTCCATTTCATAAAAGTTACCTATTTTGATGAGTCTCTGTTGTCAGCAGTGACTCCTTCATCTTGGTTCAGATCTCTCAAAGAAAAATTTTAGATGAGAAGGTCATATATAAAATAATAGCATATTGTTGTCGGCAACTTCATCAACTGCTAAATGTTGAAAGGGTATTTCAACTTTTGGACTTGTGCACAGCAACATTAGAATAGGTTGGGCAAACTGCTTATATACCGTCCTATGCATTCATTTAATACCATTGTAACGTACTTTTACATTTACTTTTAATAATGAATCTCTTTTTATCTCCAGATTTCACTATCTATATATATTTATATATATAATATATATATATTATATATAATATATATATAATATATATATTATATATATATATATTATATATATATATCTGTAGATTAAATATATATATTGTTCATGATCTATTCAAAATAACTTTAAATCAGAATTCATTGTATATCATTATAAGATAACTTTGAATAAATTTTTTTTGTTTTTTTTTTTTTGTTTTTTTTTTTTGGTAATAATAATAATATAAACCTTTTTTTTCAGATAAAGTTTATATATTCATAAATATACCCCTCCTTATTTTTTACTTTATGGATATAAGTGTTAAAACTCAAAAAATAATAATAATTTTATAGCCAAAAAATTAAGACCACTACATTTTGAAATTTAAGAATCTAAAGAATTTTAGATTAAAGGAATTTAAAATATGTGTTAGCACATGTGATAACAGTTTCCAGTAGTTCGGACCTTTTTTGCCTTTAAATTTATTAAACCAATAAAAAACCACATAAAACCATTAATAGATAAAAACCCAAAAGAAACAAACAAAACATTGGTTTATTTTGTTTATTTAAAAACCAATGGTTTTTGGTTTTTTAAAAAAACCATGGTTTTTTTCCAACCCTATTTATATATATGGAAATTTAAAATCAATTCAGGAAGTGTACCGTAAC
>JABUQX010046401.1:30000-33483 GCA_015478945.1 Trachelipus rathkii
TCTACTTATATTATATTATTATACTAATAATATTATATAATATATATAATATATATATAATACTACTTATAATACATATATAGTATACGTATTACTATACCTATATAGTAATATATACGATATTAATACTATATATATATATATTATATATCGATATATATATAATATATACGATATAATAATATATATATATTAATATAATATATGATATATATATATCATAATATATATAATATATATATATATATAGTTATTATATATATATATATATACTATATATATATATACGATAATAATATATATATATATATATATATAATTATATTATATTATATATATTATTAGCCACATATTATATTATATATTAACTAATATATATATATATTATACTATATTATATATATATATTATATATATATATATATATATATAATATATATATAGTATATATATTTATAATATATATATATATTATATATATATATATATAATATACTATATAATACTATATATATATATATATATATATATATATATTATTATACCTTTATATATAATATATATATATCTAAATATATATATATAATAACTATATATATATTATATATATAAATATATATATATTATATATATATATATTATATATATTTAACTATATATATAATATATATATATATTATATATATATATATATAGTATATTATATTAATATATATAATATACTATATATATATATCCTATATATATATACTATAATAATATATACCTATATATATATATATACTATTTATATATATAATATATATACTATAATATAATATATATAAATATATATATATATATATATATATACTATTATATATATATATATATATATTATACCTATTATATATATATATATATATATATATATATATATATATATATATATATATATAATATATATATTATAGATATATATAATATATTTATACATATAATATACCCTATATATATATATAATATCCTAATATATATATATATATATATATATATATATAATATTATATATAATATATATATATATATACTAATATATATTATACTACATAAATATATTAGCCTTAGTGATAGTATATACATATTATACTATAGTACTATACTACGATACATAGTGCTAGTTACATATATTATTATAACTAGCTACATATATAGAGACTACTACATATAGTAATGAGTACACTAGTACATAGTACTATATTATATAAAGTATTATAACCTCTACCCAATATATCTGCATATACACTATCCAGCATACTTATATGAATATATAAGTCTATTATACTATCACATATATACCTACGCTATATAAAACAGTAACATCATCTCGACTATAACCAGTTTATAAGTATACTAATCCTATATCTATCCCATATACTATACGCTATTAATATATATATATATATATCTTAAATTAAAATACATAAAATATATACTATATATATAAACTAATATACTAATTATATATTATATTATCCTACCTCAACTAATTAATAACATTAATATCAAATACCTCGTGCTCATAATAGTAACTACATAAGTTCCATATATCATACTCACGACTTGGGTGCACTAAATTCATAAAGCTCTTCGGCGCACCTCGATTATTGTTCAGCCTGATCCATACTGTAGATCAGCAATTTTAATTTATTTTATATTATATTTATCTTATATAATAATAATAATAATATTATCATTATCATTATCTAATTATACATTTAATCAATTATCATTATTATTATTTATAATACATATTATTTATATATATTAATTATATTATTATTATTGTAGAACAAACTACATAATAGAATGAAACTAATGAAGAAATAATTATTAATTTTTTTTGTCTCCTGCTTTTAGAATATTTTCAGATTAATTATTATTACTGCAAGATTTTTATAAATTCCAAAAAAATTTAGGAATTTGGAAAAAATCTTGCAAAAAGTATATCAAGACAATTATAATAATGCAATAGATAACAGATGTGTTAGCTGATTTTTATTAGTTTCTTATTTATCTAATATTTAATTATCTCTGAAGATCGTTATCTAAATTTTCCTCTATTAATATATTTTATTATAGATTGATATATTTAATTTAAGCAAATATTAGATATTATACAATTGATAGACATTATAATTTTATTATAATTAATTTATAATAATTTTATATTTAGATTATAATTTTAATTATTATCTCATTATTTACTTTATAAATAGGTGATTCATTCATTACCCTATTACCCACTAACTAATAATAACTCATAAGACCAATTATAATTTAACAGTGTCTATGAACTCCAATTAAAAGCTCTCAGCCTTTGCCAAATTTATATCAAAAATCTGTGTTTGTGTGTGTGTGTGTGTGTTTAGGTGATTAAAATTAAATACTTGAGGTTAAATCATTTATCTGGGCTCATTGCGAATGTGAATTTTTGTCAAAATGAAAATAATTTTCATTTTAGCAGAGCTTAATAAAATTCAATAATTACAATTACAAGTAATTTTATTTTCTCTTCTTTTTTTACAAAGTTTTCGTGTAAGTGCTTTGCATTACCTAATAAGACTATTAGGATATATATATATTATATATATAATACTATATATATTATATATACTATATATATATTTATCAGACGTCCATCTCTGCTTTAAAATTTCGAGAGAGAGAGAGAGAGAGAGAGAGAGAGAGAGAGAAGAGAGAGAGAGAGAGTAAGAGAGAGAGAGAGAGAAGAGTTATAATTCTAAACTCGTAAAAAATTCAATATATATATCTATTTATATGGCCTTCTAATATGATGTAAGGGTGCTCCCATCTTTGTGGTTTTGACAGTTCGATTGTTGAGGAAGATTAATTAAATAATAAGTCTATAAAGTTTGTGTGATTTATTATATAAGAATCTGAAACTAATCTAAAATATATTATTAATTTTTCTTTGCTGATTCAGATAAAATAGAAAAACTATTGAAAATTTCTTTAAGCCATAACTTCAATATATATATATATATTATATATATATATAATAATATTATATTATCTGGACTTTCTTTATTATAAATATACATTATATAATACTTATATATATTAATTAATAATACTTTATATAATATATATATATATTATAATTTAATATATATATTATTAAATATAATAAAATATAATATTAATTTAATATATTAATATATATATATATATCAGAGAACATCTTAATATTTTTTATAACTTACATTAAAATATACATATAAAATACATAAATATCAATAAAAGAATATATATATTAATTAATTATTAATAATATAATATATTATTTATTAATTAATTAAATACTATAATTAATATATATATATATATATATATTATATTATATTAATATATACTATATATATTATATATATATATATATAAGTCTTAATAAATAATAATAAATATATTAAATTTAAATAA
>JABUQX010046402.1:0-29411 GCA_015478945.1 Trachelipus rathkii
ACTAATTTCGATGCTTTTTCTAACTGTGCTACAGTTTTTGAGATCAGTTAATACGTAACCATGTATAATAATATATAATAATATAATCACGTATGAATGAATAAAACAACGTACGTATGTATGTATACTGTATATGCGCTTATAAAAAATTTATGTATGAATGAAAGAATATATCTGAATGTATATATCTGTAAATATATATACACTTTGCGTACTATCGTAGGTGACATATATTTATTAGGATATACAATTACGAAAAAAATATAAAGACAAGACCCTCGAGTTCGACAACAAAAAATAATAATATATAAAAAAGAATTCTTGGCTTCGAAGGTTGTTTTGATATTTATTTGCAAAGAACGACAGGGAACTGATGGCGATGCAGAAAGGACAGGTAACTTCACACCATTGTTAATAATTATTTTGAAGCTCAAATTTTTCTTTTATAAAAAGCACAGCTAAAATAAACAAAATCTAATTATTATTAATATATATTTTCAATTTATAAAATAATAATTAATATATCTCAGTAGATTTCAGATATAGTAGCAAAGAATATTTCATATAAAATATCATCTACACCCGTCTTAGGTCAGTTTTAATTATAACTAAACCTATACTTATACTCATATATATATAAAAAATATAAATTCAATGCATAATTACAAAAATAATAATAACACTTAATAATAATAATAATAAAATATAAGAATATCTTTCTTTCTTTAATAAAACTCCTATCTATCAATAATAATTAAATCGAATAATAAGACATAATAATAATAATAATAATTAACTCTATTAATAAAATACATAATAAATAATAATAATAAGTAATAATAATAAAATATAAGAATAAAAATATAATATATAATAAAAATAATTAAATTAATAAGTTTTATTCCATCATTGATAGCCTTACACATCTTGACTATTTTGTTATTTGCTGTTTTTGTTTTATATTTACTTAAAAAGAATAAGAATAAAAAATAATATATATTTATATTTAGATTCCATATACAAATATATAGTCATTTTTTTTCCAACTATATATATAAAAATATTTTCTCCCACTATGATAATAAAAACTGATATATATATTTTGGAGTTCATCTTTATGCATTCAAAATTCAATCATTCCATTCCCAATACGCTGCAACAAATATTCTAAAGCTTATAGCTTGTTTGTTCTCTAGCGTTCTCTCCAAAACTAATGACCTACTGCCCATCCTACTTCTCCACCTACTGATTTCCTCTCCTTTCCCTATTGTCTCTCTTCTCTTCTCTCTTTTCTCTACTGTCTCTTTTCACAAATAAATATTTTAGAAGAGTGATTTAGACTTAAATGGTATTTGGGATTTATTTATTAAGTATCTCTCATCTAGTCTATATATTCATAGTATCTCGTATATATACTCTCTATCTCGTCTATTCTTATACTCTTCTACCTCTATTTATCACTTAGTGGCTGTCCTCGGCCTCCCATTTTTTAGCATTACACCCCCTAGGATCCCAGCGTCACGCCTTTCTCTCCTACTCTGTTTGCTGGCTTTTTTTCACCTGAAACTCACTCCCTTTTGGGGCGTCGGCACCTGTTTCTGCTGTAATCATCTCAGTACTCTGATTTTTTTTTTCGCAGCCGCGCAACCCATCCTTCTTTCTTTCCCGTCCCTTGCTTTGAATTCGGGTCTTGATCGCATTAAGTCCCACTCCCCCCCCTCCTTTCTCGCTCACCATGTTTGTTTGTCCGACTAGTATGTTCTTTCGGGTTGCGAACTCTCACGACTTCAATTAACTGCCCTTTCTCAGGCTTTTCTTTTTGTGACCTTGCCATTTATTCTTCCACATTTTATACACTTCCTAACACATGCCCCCATCAAACCTTCAAATACTTTTTCAGTGGTGACGTGCAGTTCCAATCCTATTACAATCATCTTGAATAATCACAAAGTGCTTTCTACACGTCGCTTAATAATAAAAGTGAGGAAAGAAGACCCTGCATAACCCGCGATAATGATATGGTGGTGTGGGTTTTTTTCCTTTAAATTTTTTTGGTGTTTTCCGCCATTACTCAAAAAATTATTTTCAAAAACGTAACTCACGAAACGTCAGTCTTAGCCGAGTACCCTCATCTAAGGGTACGCGTAAACCTAGGTTGGGAATCGCTTGACTTAGAGAATCAATGACTTTGTAAGAACGAAGAAATAATAAGTAAGAGCAGGAGTCGTTGCCGGAGCCAAAGTCGGAGCCGTACAATTTTATAATGCTGGAACCGAAGTCGGAGCTGCTTAATTTTGAAATGACGGACCGCTGGTGTCCGAAGAGGCTAATTCTTGAATGATGAAATCGGAGCCGGCAAAAAATTTACCGGCTTAGCAACACAACCTTTTACGTCGAAAATCGTCTGAATTTTTTTTTTAACGTTTACATCTCGCGACAGAGAAAAAAAACAAATATTTACATTTTAAATTTAGTTACATCTAATGTTGTTTTACTTTTGGTAAATATATAGAAAACGGAACTTTAACAAGATGTTAACTGACATATAAAGAAATGAAAATACAGTAAATTTTCAAATCCATAACAACACAGCTATATACCGAAGTATAACACCATATGATATATAATATATATAATTATAATTATATATGTATATATACTATATTTATATACTATCATATATATATATTATATATATATATAATATTATATCATATAATATATTTTGGGCGTAAGCAGGGGGGGCAGGGGAGCAACTGCCCCTCTAAATTTGGGAAAATAAAAAACTAGAACCTTAGATGTTGCCAACAACGTTTTTAAGGGTGTTATTATTTATCATGAAAACTGAAAAAAAAAGATCATAAATCGATATGATTACTGAAGGAGTAATTAATTGTAATTACTAACGATATGAAAAACATACTTTTTAAATAGTTTAATGTGTTTTCGGTTTCATATTGGGCTGAAGTAACTAGCTTGTGTGCTTTTTTATCAGCTAGCTTCTTCAGGACAGTATTCTCCGCTGACTCTTCGAGTAATGTCGATAGCATTTGCGGCTGATAAAGCTGAAAATATTATAATATAAGTATATACATTATATATATATATATATATATATATATAGGCTAATATATACTATTGTTATTTTACATATATAGTATATATATATATGATATATATATATATATATATATTAATAATTATATGTACACATAGCTCTCAACCAACTAGGCAAACTGAGGCAAGGATGCCTAGGGCGGCCTAGGGTGGCTATGACAACGTCGGCAGACAACGACACGCAAAAAAAACAAAACTATAATTCCATAATATAATAGTTATAGTATAGTATATATATATATAGGTATATAGTATATATATAATACTATAATATACTATAGTATATTAATTCTATACTATATATATTAATATTATCTCTTATAATATAAGAGTATATAGTATATATATATTTATATTTATACTAATATTAACATGTATATCTAATACATTCACGGCAAGCTTATTCAAGGAGGGGTGTCGCACGCCCCAGCAAGCTTCAACACTTAAGCTAAAATTACGCTTTGAGCACAGGCGCAAGCTTTGAATTTGAAGGGAGATTGAATTCACGGTCAGGACACACAGAAGATTCCCGGAACGCGAATTTCACATGAACGAGGTGGGCAGAAAAGAAGGAAGCAAGCCGCAGCGACCACTAGCCCGCCTGGAGTTACAATTATCCACACACAACTCGTGCGCAGCAGCATTAGCACCCCTAGTGTTAACGAAGGGCGTCGTAAAAGTGTGGCTACCGCGAGTGGACAGTTCCTGGGCTCGAGCTACGCGTGCGGTACTTTATACAAAAAGAGAGAAAACTGCAGCGGCCCCAGACTAGAGATCAACGGAGAAGTGCAAAGTACGGAACAGTTTTATAGTCTTTTAGGCTTTTGACCTCGCAATCCTGTCAAAGCAGGGGTGAAACCTGGAGCCCCAGAATGAGAGCAGTAACGCTCTATACAAGGGGGACTAGAGGCCCTTGTATAAGCTGGCAGTAACTGAGAAGAAGAAAAAGAAGTCTCGCAGTCTAAACAGAACTCCCGCAGTTTCTTTGAGCACCGCGCCAAGCAATCCGTTGTGACGAGAGGTTTCCAAAACAATTTTTTGTTTATGTTAAGGCCAGGGAAGAATGTTTTATACTTGTCAACAAGAGAGACGTAGAGACCGGCGAGAGATAGGAAAGTTGGAAAGGTGTTTTAGAGAGGGAGATTTGTAGAAGTTATTTTAAAAGAATCTATTTTCCCACCAAGGTTGCGCGACCCACCCGGAAATATCCTAGTCCAATCAGCGAGAATAGAATACGGAAAGATTAAGACGAGAGGCCATTCCTAGAAGTAAATAGAGGAGCAGAACTTGAAATGAGTTGAGCAAGAATGTGTTGGATGCATAGTGCGCCTTCCAACGACTGGAGGGAAAAGTGTTAGTTTGAGAATATTAAGTGTGAACGAGGGGCGGTTTCTAGCACGGAGGCACATCTAGCCTGAAAATTCGGGGAGGAACGCCATCGGCGGTCACCCGCTCCTAAGTTCATAGATTTCACGGAGTCCATGCAACCCAAATCAATGTAATCACAGGCAAAGGCCAAGACACCTGAGACGAGAAGGAGGAGGGGGAGGAAGGAAATGCCAAATCGTCCAGGGTTGAGGAGGTAGAGGAAAATAGGAGACCAAAAGAGATTGGCGTGTTTCAGTTGGAGATTAGCAAAAAGAACCGGTCAATCGAACTAAGAGGAGGAAAGACAGATTTACAGATGTTGTTAGAGATGTTATGCTAAGAGGCCAAGAACAACTTTTCACGTAGGAGAACCTAGGAAGTTGGCGCCCTTTCGTTTGATGAAAGTGCGCTTTGCTCGTCGAAAGAGTATCCCTGCAACGTATTTCTAGTGATGAAAATTAAGCAAGTAGTGGATAGGAGAACCGAGATTTTTTCCAATTCACGATACGCCCACTGTCCTAGCCTGAATGGCAGAAGGACATAGCACAGACGAACCAATGGAATAATGAAGAAGAAAGATTTAGTCGAAAGAAGGATGAAACTGCTATCCCATCAACGATTACAGTTCCCACCTTTATCGGCGAAACCCGAAGCGTCACAGAAGTGAACAGCATTCCGATTATAGTTAGTTAGTAGATATGCGACGTTGAGGCAACCCTAATCGGCCCGGATTAAGTGCCGAAGAAAACGCATAGGCAGGGATGGCTGTTGGAGAGAAAGTATTCAAAATTAAGAGTATATAGGTGTGGTCAGATTTTTACCAATAGGAGCACCAAGGTGGTGTACCTATTAGAGAGAAATGACTAGTGGTGAACCATAGTCAAGTGTGTTCAAGAATTGGTTGGGACGATCCGGGATGTGTGTGTGTTCTTAATTAGTTGCTCCTGGTCGTTGAAAATGCTGAATGATTCAGCTCCTCCACCTAAATCAGTATGAAGCGGGACCCAACCATCTCAGTGATGTGTACAATTGCAAATCCCCCAAAATAGAGGACCTCAGTAATTGGATGAGAAGATATAACAGTCTCGTGAGAAGTACTAAGATATTCAAAAAAGGCGTGAAAATTCTGTTCTGTTATGGGAGAACAGTAGCAGAACACAAGATTATTGTAGTGGAAGGAAGAAATTTTAAGGCAAAGAACATCGAAGTTAGGAGATTTCGAATTCTTAGAACGTGTTGCAGGAGTGTTTTATGTTACTATAGCAATACCTACGCCCTTTCAGACGGAAATTTACTGAAAATAAACTTATATTTGGACATATTAACGGTTAGAGGATGAATTCCTAGCCATGTGGGTCTCAGACAGAGCAAAATTTAAGGGTTAGAGTTAGAGAGGTGGCATTCCACGGATGCAGAGTTAGATTTCAAGCCACGGATGTATAGTAAGTCGATAGTAAGCCCGCGCCTGTGCAAATCTGCATCTTACACGCACATAAAACAATTTATGTACAACAGTACAAAAAAAAAAGATACAAACGTGAAATAGGCTGTAAATTATTCCACATCTAAAACCTAAACTTTTAAAACCGTAAACGTTAAAAATAGTTAATGTATTTACAGTAAATTAGTAAAAATACTGAAATCTAAAGTTTAAAAACCTAACGTTCTTTTACATCAGTAAAAAATCATCATCTGTGAATAGTTAAGTAAAATTTGATTTAAACCTTAAAACCTGATAAATAATTAAAAAATAATAAATATAATAAAAAATCAAATCTTAAACATGTGAAAACGAAATTCAGACTTATGTAGCCCTTCCTATATGCTATATATATTATATTATCATATAATATAATATATATATTATAATATATATTATATATTTATAATTATATCAATTACTATATGTATATATATAGTAAATATATATACTATATATATATATATATATCATATATATTAAGTATATATATATATATTATATATTATGTATTATGTTCGTATATAACTATATATATATATAGTTTATACTATACTGGTTGTATTTTATATTTTTACTATTATTATATTATAGTATATAATATTTTTATTTAATGTTAGCAGATTATTTATTTGTGAGGTGTGAATATTTTTTAGTATATTTTCATGGATGGTGGAACTTAAAACGTAAGACTATGATTATGATTGATTTTTATTTTTTGTCCCTAGGCTGGCAGAATGATTTGAGATGGGCGCTGTTTATATACTATAAATTTTATGTTTATTTAGTGGTTAGTGATTATATATATTGGGGTGAGGTGTTCAACTGGTAGTAGGTAGTATATATATATATTGATGTGGTATATGACTTATGAATATAATTATTAGGTATATATGGCTATTATTTAGCTATTATAGCTATGTATACTAAGGTATATATAGGCCTATATATTACTATTGTATTATTCTATATATATATATATATTATATATAGGTATGTAAATATATATATATATTTATTCACGTATATATTTATATATATTTTATATAAATATAATATATTAATAATATATATATATACTATATATATTAAGTTAATAGGTGGGCACGGTCCGTACTGTAACAGAACTAGCTCTTTTTCCGTACGGAGTAAACGGGACTCTTTAACTTTTCTTCATGAAAGGCCTGTCGCGAATAAGTTCCGTTATTAATTTTTCTCCTCGTTACTTTTTAGTCCGTTACACATTTTGTTCGACTTTCTATGAATGTTTGAGTAGCCAATTGACCACCCGCATCAGCCCTTAAAACTTTCCATGAATGACTATATTGTATTATATAGTATCATATATATATATATATATATATATTGTTATATATAATATATATATATATATATATAGTATATATATACTTATATATATATAGTAGTATATATGTATATTATATAGTTATATATAAATATATAATATTATATAATATAGGGATTTATATATATATATTATAATATATTATATATATATATTATAATATAGTATATAGTAATATATTATTATTATAAAAGTTTTTGTTTATTGATTTATTAGTTGTTAGGTAGTTTTGGTAGTAGTAGTATATATATAGTAGTATATATATGTTATATCATATATAATATATTATTTAGCTTATTTTTTATATATATATATCTATATATATATATATAGTTATATATATATATTATATATATAGTATATATTACATATATATATATATATATTTTGTTTTACATATATATATAGTATCTATATCAAAGGAATTTAAAGGAATTTGCATAGAATAGGGATGGTGCCTTACGTAAACTGATGAAATGATGTGACTAGAGTGTGGTGGGAACACTTCGAAATCTGCGCTAAACATTTGGCAGTAAATGAAGAGGCTGTAGTAGAATGTGTGTGGTTTTGATGTCGCAAGGAGGATTGGATAAATATTTTGGGGTGGAGGTCATTTGTAAGGAGGAGGGTAATGTGTGAGCGAGAAAGTTGAAGAATGGTAATCTGCAGGTATAGGACGATGAAATTTAATCGTGAAATGATCAGGAACGGAGGCGGAGGTGGGGATTGATTGGATTTGGAAGTTTGTAAAAAATGTTTTGGGAAATGGTATAGTTCCGAGGGGATTGGAGGAGAGCAGTAATAGTACCCTCTATATAGGGGTTAAGGGGGATATAGGGTAACTGTAGGAATTATAGGGAAAATTAGTTTAAAAGTGTAGTAGGGAAATAATATCTTATATTTTTGTTCAGCAAAAGTGCGTCAGGTGATTGAAGGACTGATTGGGTCGAGAACTAAAGGGTCTTTTGAAGGTGGCAAGAAGAAGTGCTGGAGTCAAATTCTTTACATTGAAAAAAATGATTGGAGAAAATGTTAACAATTAAATAAATTGTTATTTGAGTTAAGAAAAGTTAAAAAAGGCGTATGAAACTGATTTCCGGGGAAGCTCTATGGCAGGTTGTTATATGATATATAGTGCTGGTGGTAAGTTCTGAATGGAATCATAAAGGTATCTATTGACGGATGGTAAAGCGTGTGTAGAATATCGTGGAGTTGAAAGTGATGTTTTAATATTAATAGCGGAGTGAGGCAGGGATGTGTTATTGTCTTCTTGGTTACGCAATTTGTATATGGATGGGTGTGGCAGGAAATGGTATTGAGTGGTATGGTATTTAGAATCAGGTTTGTGGAGTCGGGTTCAAAAATTTTCTGACTCCGACTCTTCCTTTTTAAAATTACCTGACTCCGACTCCTCTTCTTCCTTCATAATTAACCGACTCCTACGACTGACCGACTTCGCGACTGGCCACAAGCCTCTGGGTTTTTATCAAAATGCGGAGAATGGAAAAGTGGAGGATTTCTTCTGCTACTATTTAATATAGGGGGGATTTGATTTTGTTGTTGAGAATTTTGAGAAATGTTTGAGAGGATTGGTACTAGATTTTGGTGCAGGGTGATGTAAAAGTAGAGGATGTTTGAAAGGGTAAGTGCCGTAGCATTTAAGAGTATAGAGGCTTATTTGTTTGTTTTTGAGTTAAGTGAGTCCCTCAGTGTGAAGTTATCGTTAAGATTGTGAGCAGCTGGAACAATGTCTGGGTTTAAATATTAGGACATATGATGTGTTGGATGAGAAAGGGAACGGATGATGCAGAGGCTAGTAGGAAAGTTGCAAATTGTGGGCGATGTGGAAGGGGGCTTAGTGGATGCAAAGGGACTACAGTCTTGAATTGCAGTCCTCGGTGGGTCTTACATGATAGAGTATGTTGGCTATTTTTTTGTTAATGAAATAGATTAGTGATTTGAAATTGTATAGATAAGGTAGATTCTGAATATATGTACTAAAAATAACGTTTTGGGTATAGTTCTGATAACTTATGTTAAGTTCACGTGAATTTAATGTGTTTTTAGAAAAAGCATAAAAGTGAGGATGTAACGGAGTAACGGAGTAATTTGCACTTTATCGTTACTGTTCTGCCTTGTGCGAAAGAAACGGTTAGATATACTGATTTAACGTCAAGCCTACTTTTTTCGTAGTAATGCGGAGTTTAACGTATAACGGAACTACCTTCTTTGAGTAACGATGCCCCACCTCTGTCTATATCTTAGTGGTAGTATCGTATAATATATATTATTTATATATTATATTATTAGGTTTAAGTATATATATATTTTATTTATATTTATATATGCATATATGTATAGTTGTAGTGTAGTGTTATAGTAGTGGTATAATGTACTATAATACTATATAATATTATAGTATAGTATAGTATAGTTAGTATAGTTATGTTGGTATTGTTATGTTCATATATTTTTTACGTTATAAGTTATATTATTATTAGCTTTATATTATTATTGATTTATCGCCAAAGAGTCACTTTCTATTATTATCCACGGTTCATTGATCTTTTGTTATTATTATTGATGTTATGTATTATTTATTATTTTGATTAGTTATTATTATTATTATTTATTATTGTTATTCACTTACTCGTGGCAACAAAAAATTTGAAGATCTTTCAATTGGTATGGTCTGTTTGTAGCAGATATTAGGTATGTAATTCGGAAAGTGCTGATTCCATAGCTATAATCTCTGGATATGCCTGTTTACTATCACATCGCCGTTTTACAGTGCAATACATGGATCCCTATTTTTTGCATATTCCGTAGGAATGACAAAATTTCATGTGCGCACTACGTAGGCAGTATAGACGTTACAATCCGCATATATCTAAGTAGGCGAGCAAGGTTTGACCTGCGTCGATGTATTCGGGAGCAGTGTGGTATACTTATAGTACGTCTTGATCATGTAGTGGGATGGCCATGACTTGATGATGTTCTATCATCCATCTGAAATACATGTCGGAATGGTTCCGTCATGTCCTTTACCCAGGGTGAACAACTGAAACGATCTTGACATTGTTCTTGTATGAGAGTTGTATTGTGCCGATATGTTGTTATCTGGCTTACCTTGGCTTCGATGGTTGCGACTGAAAAGTGACTTATCTCATCGTTGTGGGCCATGCACAGAGTAACATTTTTATCGTAACACGAGAAGCAGAGCTTACGGAGGTTGCTTCCAGTCAGATGGTATACGGGTCTTGTGTATTTCAGTGAAGTGTCGCTAGACCTAGTCTACGTCGCATACTGTATGACGTGATGCGAACTAATATTAATTTATCATTACTATCCAGCAAGGAGACGTTTGCGTAAAGTGTTTGTGTTGTGTTCACACACATCGGGCAAAAGATATTGGCTTTTCCGGTTTCGCAGGTAAGGGAGCTCGGCTATCCTTATGGATGAGAGTAGGAGTAATTTCAAATATTCAGTAGAGGCTGGGATCATTTTGTTCGCGAGATTTTCTATCTAGTTATATCGAGTGCTACAGTGTGGTTAATGATGCCAGTCAGCCTGCGGAAATTGGTAACATTCTGCTCTTGGTCAGTCAAAGCATGGTGGTTTCACCAAATATCCCCTGCGGTTTTCCTGCTGCTAGTTTTGAGATCATGTCCGTTGAGGGAGTTTTAACTGTATATCAACTGGTGAAGTCCAAAGAGACATGTGTCTACGAGATGGGAAAACATTGACGTCCCAGGCTAGGAGAAACATCGTGAGTCGTGGAACGCCTTGTACGAAAAATTTTCGTCTTACGTTCCGGCTACATCATAAAACTTGGTATGATGAAACACATTCTGCGAAGTCCGTAGAACCATGACTGTGAATGCTTTATCCGCTATATTATGTGCTTCAACGTTTCCTGGTCTGAGTGACTGTAGAAGAAAAAAGCTGGGATATTTGATGGCGCAACAAGATACGTCGGACACCTCCTACCGCGTGTCATTTGACTGCACTTTGCCTACACATCAATGACTGTGTTGAAAGGTGCAAGAGCATTAGGAAGTGGCTTTTTCAGATGTATGTACAAAATTTTCTGTGGAACGAGGAATATGCCGACAAGACCACTAACATTGTACACGGAACTGCTAGAGCTTACTTTCTTCTTCAATTCTCATTGATGTAAATGTAAGGATATAATGAAGTTATGTCCTCACTAACATACATTTCTCACCTGACCAAGCACAATTTCGGTACCATATCGGCGATGTCTTAGGTCATGAGCGATAGAGGCAGGGTGAAGGCGTTCATCAGATCTAAAGTCACTGAAAGGACCGTTACAGGGCAAGTGGGAATATTCATATGATAAGGGCTCGAGTTATTGTGGAGCTTGATGAGCGGAGTATTCCAACCTATGCCACAGTAGATCATGTCTACGAGAGAAAGTTAACTCTACGCGAATGGTGCCATGTTTATAGTTAGCTATTGCTCAGGGGGAGTCTTCAGTTGCTTTGTCACTTCATAGATCCGTTAGCCGAGAAATTTCAATTCATGTTATAATGATTTTGTTTCGTTAGTTGTCATTTATGTTTGACATGTTTTCATATCATTGGGATTTGTTTCTCTCCTTCTATATTCCAATATATATATATAAAATAAGAATATATATATACTATATATATATATATATAACATATATTATATATTATATATACTATCATATATATAACTAATATATTACTGTATGTTATTATATATATATATTATTTATAAATATATCATATATATATATAAGTATTATATATATATATATATATATATATATATATATATATATATATGATAAATTTGTGATGTTTCTAGCATATGTTATATAATCATCTATTATTTACTTTTTAATACGCTAGGTTAATTATGTAGATGTATATATAATATATATATATATATATATATATATATATATATAATATTATATATATATTATATATATATCTTATATATATATTATTTATCATAGGGTATTATGTACGTCTATTTGTATTTCATATTGTATTTATATAGCGGCTGATGTTTCTATAGTATATGATTGTATATTATATAGTATATATATATAGATATAATATATTATATATAATATATATAGTTATACGTTGTTTATATCTAGTAGATTCTATATGTATATTATATTAAATCATATATTTTCCATTTGATTGTGCTTTAGAACTGTTTTGCATTTTGCCTGATTATTATACGAGTTCCACGTTTATATAGTGTAGAGATTGACGTCGAAATTTAATCACGAGACACCTTTCTCATAGATGTTGTGGCAAACTTGTTTTTTTAATATATTTATGTATATTATAGTCTCAAGATTAACTTTGTGAGAAGACGATGTGGAATGTCTTTTTTCGGTATATGTATAACTTGCAAGCCGGCCTCCATGCCAAATGTTTTACATCGAGCCCGCCACTATATATAGGATATTAGTTAATATATATATATATGTTAGTAGTAGTTATATGTCGTTTATAGTATGAATATAGGTGTTTATATATGTGTATTCTGGTTAGTTTTATATAGTAGTGTATACATACTTAGATGTATTAGTCTCCGATATATCTGTGTCAGAACACTCTTTGGAAAGAGGTTCATTTCATTAAACATTTTTACTAAATTGTCGTTACATTCACAATATCTGTACTTAATGTGATGTGATTAGCGCAAAACCTATTTAATTTTGTTGAATTCAGCACTATCAAATAATCATTTAAGTTAGCTTTCTCCATATGCTTTTATGAATATTTTCATTGTTTACTCTATGTCATTATTTATCTTTTTGATTATTATTATTATTATTTATTAATTATTGATAGTATTATTATTATTATTTATTGATTATATTCATTATTTTAATAGTTATTTATTATTGTATATTATTAATTCGTTATTTAGTATTATTTATTATGTATATTATTATTCATTATTAAAAGAAATTGTCCTTACTATATTCATCTGACAATAAATATACTGCATGCAAAATACATTTAAAAAATATATAATACAAAACAAGTTTCCATAAGTATCTTTTTATATAAATGAATTTATTTTTTGATATTGAATATGTTGTGGTGTATGGAATAAGCTTGGTTCTCTATGCCTGTGGAGTTAAACGTGATTCTCTTTCCCTCTCCACGTTAGCGTCTGGGGGTTTTTGGGGCGCTTCTGAAAAAAAATTTTTAATAAAAATGCTTGTTTCGGAAATAAAAGCCTTGTTTAAACTTTCGAATGACCCGTAAGAACTTTATATACGCTATACCTTCCTATTTACTTCGATAACATTTAGTTGATACCGCTATCCAATTTTGGCTTACAGAAAACTTACAGAGATCACACGTAGGATTATGTCAAGATGCAAGATATAGTTCTATCGAGAGAATTCCACTTGTTAATGCAGTACAACTTTACGTGTAAATGGAGTATATCCTGTATGAGGTGTGCGGAATCCAAAAAGTTAGGGTTCCGGCGGAACTTTTCCAAGGTTCCGGTAAGTGTCCGTTTTCCGGCCGGAACCTAAATGAAATCAGATAGCTAGTACATCCTAATTATATATATATATATATATTATATATATTATATATATATATATATATATATATATATGTATATAAGTATATTAATATATATTTATAGTATATATATTATATAGGTTATGATATGTATTCGAGCGTAAGGTATGTTAGACCCGAGTTGCGCCTATGGCACACTATCAATTTGTAGTCGCAAAGGCGCATAGGCTCAGAGCAATTTATTAAAAAAGAGCGGACTAAGATAGATGCTGCAATTCAGTCAATCTCTACGCGCCTATAGCTCCGACAGCCTATTGAACATGGTAACATAAGCATTTTTTCTTTTAGCCCTTAAGATAGTTAGCAAATTGCACCAGCCAGATTCCTACCATTCACAACTTTCCTACTACACTCTGCATCATATGTTTCCTTTCCATCTAATATGTAGCCTATAGATTTAAACATATATTCGTTTCAATTGCTCATCCAAAATAATCAAATAATCTACAACTTGCCTTTTTCCTAAGTGTATCTCTTGACAAAAAAAAAATGCATACCAACTAGCTTAAGCAATATTCTAAAATCTAAAAAAATAAAGAACAACTGGCGACTCCATTCTATTAATTGATATACACGCTCTTTGCTGGACCTTTTTCATCACATAAGGGATGTGTTGTCAATTTTGTGTACAATTGGGAGGAGGGATTGAGGAACTGTGTATTATATTGTTAGTTTAGATAATTTATGTAATTAACAAATATATTTTATATTAAAGTATTGTGTTTTTCTTACATGTTATGAAAAGTCATGCTTTTATTTAATGCGTGCGCGTAGTTTGGGAGGTTTCTCTTGAAAATATATATTAGCGAACAGGCACTGGCCCGATGAATAAGTCTGCAGCGGTATCGATTGTCCGCGATATGGCTCCAATTTAGCGTCTAGGCGGTCATTTGTATGTTGACAGAAAATATTAGGTCGCATAGGCTGCTTATGGCGCGACTAGTCCATGGGTGCATTAGTGCGCATAGGCGTAGGCGGCAGGTCGCACATCAATTAAAAATAATTAGGTGCGCTCCTAGCTCTGATTATTAATATATGTATATTATATTATATATATATATATATATATATATATATTATGATATATAGTATATATTATATATATTATATATATGTATATATATATATATGATATATATTTTTATATATATAGTCATGTATTAGTATATAGTATATATATATATATCACCAACCTTTGCTCCCCTAATGAATATTCCCTGCCTACTGCCCTATTATATATTATATATGATTAGTATTTATATTATTATTATATAGTGGTATATATTACTTATTATATTAGGTAGATATATAGTATGATTGATATATGTATAGTGATATTTATATATGTAGTATATTGATGTGTATATAATGTATGTATGTATATTAGTTATACAATATTTAATATAGTATAACTATAGAGTCGTTGTACATTATATATTATATATGTAGTGATACACCCACCTTAGTTTGTTTTTTTATTTTATATATATATAGTAGTATATTTACAGAAATATAGTATTATAGTATCAGTATTATTATTAGTATATTAGTATATATAGGTGTTAGTGAGTATGATATTTTTGGGTATATTGTATATTGTATAGTAGCTAGTCTTAGTATTTATTTATTATAAGTGTGTGATATTTTATCAGGAGGGTGTGGCGCCATCAGTTTTGTATTTGGTCCGTTACTTAACTGGAATTCATGTTTTTGAGTAAATGCGGAGTGAATCGGATCTCGTGTTCTCGTTGTCTTCATGCTACGCTCCGAGATAAGTTAACTTTATTTTTTTTTTTCTCCGTTACTTTTTCAGTCCGTCTCCATTTGTGATATGACTTTCTTTCAATGTTGGTTACGCTTGCAAGTTGATTCAACAACCCGATCTAAGCTAATACAGTAATTACTTTTAGTAATATATATATTATACTGTTATATGTTGTATCAGTGCAAAGGGTGGGTCATTTAACGGTGGCGTTAAGCGTTAAGCTCCGTTAGATTTTTTGTTTAATCTTCGTGTAATTTGTGATTTTTCTTTTAACCCTTTTACTGGCTTTCGGTTAGGATTTCGAAAAAAAGTGTAATCGACTATGTTACCGATTAAAGAGATTTTCTTGCCTCTTACAGGTCCGTATAAGCCGTTACCGTGGTGTTTTTTAATTTACGGATCTTATCAAATATGTTCTGATTAGGTTTAATTGTATTATGAAGACTGTCGGTTTCGATATACAGATAGGACTTGCTTTTTTTTCTCAATTTCCTATAACGCTGCGTCTCAATTGCTCAAACATGTGTTTAATTTCTTACGGTCGGTTTGAACTTATCGCCGTTATTGTAATGTTTCACATGTTTTATTTGTTTTTTTATGCTGGTATTTCATTTTTATTGGTTGCTGAAGAAAAAATGAGTAGTGAACTGGTTGCCCGTTTCCATAGAGCCATTACACTTTGTTTTGCTCTCGATGTTTCGTTATTGTTGATCTTTATTTACATAATAGTTTTATTATTAGAATAGGCCTAATAAGCGGTTGGTAATTTGGTAAATTTACCATAAGAAATATAATATTTGTATTAAAGCTGTAAGTTGGTATATCCTATTTATTTTTACAATAATATAGCATATACTATTAAGTTTTAATTAAGGTATTTACTGGGCTTTTTTGGAAGTAGTTTCTTTGCAAGCGTAAAATATTATCTGCTAGTCTATCCTTAAGTTATCTTACTTCTTAGGATCATTTGAATAATATTATTACACCTCCAAGCCATACTTAACATGAGTACAGGTGTCCGAATTTCTTAAGCAAAATCATAAGAAATGTAACAGATTATTATTGATTACATGAATATGGGCTTAGGTAAGAGAAAAGATGTTTATCGAGATACTAAATTATACAAAAGTATTAAGTTAACTGTTTGTATAACATTTAAATTAAAAAAAATGAAATAAATGGTAGCGGACGTTTTAATAATTTTCCGGTTTTATTGAGTTTACGACGTCGTCCAAGGAGCCCCAGAGTTACAAAATTGCTCTTTTTTTATGTGTGCTTTCGTTTCTTGTTTACTAGAAGGAAAAACCCCCGGGTAAACTGCAAAGATGGACGAGTCGGGTGTCGTCGTCGGCGCTTACTGGGGACACGGGGTGTACTACGTCCCCGCTCTGTCCAGCTGTCGAGGAAGGCTCGGCCCATAAAAAAAATCTTTTCTGCCCTAATTCTAGCGAAATCAAGAGAAGATTACAAAAGCCATTTCTGGCAATGTGGCGGTCCTTTGTGGGAAATATACTTTTTTAATTAAATAAATAAGACAAATTTCCTATTTTAAGACTTTTCTATTTTTTTATTACATTATCTGAACTAATATACGCTTAATTCAAAAATGTCATTTGTTTTATGTGCGCATTTGTAGTTTGGTTTAGATAAAATGCATGTACTAAAGTATAGTCTTACATTAATATTGTTAGGGATTATTATTATTACTTGATTATTATATTATTAATAATTATTAATTAATTATATTTTGGTTATTTATTATGGTTATTTCTCACTTTCTTCATACAGAGCCCTGTAAAGTCGTGCAACGCTTGTTCAGTTGTCTGGACGAAACCCTTCCACCGCGTTCGTAATGCCAAACACACACACACTACACAGAAATAGGAGTAGGGGAGGGGTAAGTAATTCATTCAGAAAGGTATGTCTGCTGATCATTCTTTGATTCTAACTATCAATTTTCAGTAATCGGAAATTTTTTGAAATAGTCTGTTTTTATAATGCTTATTTTTTGCTTTTTTTCTGTTTTTTTTTTATAGTTATTAAAAATATAGAAAGTTCAAATAATATGAGTTTAACATTAGTATATTAGACCATCATTATCTTATTAAAAATTTTCAACTGTTATATGCAATTAATCATACTGTACATTTCGAGTGGAAATATTGGTTTTTATAACTTCGAAAAAGGTGACATTTTGCATATCGAATTTTATATAACAAAAAATATAATGCCTTAGGAGAATTTGGTCTTTCCAGAGTATACTATTATATATATATATATATATATATATATATATATAATATATTATATATATATAATATATATATATATAATAATATATACTATATATATATATATAATATAGTAATATATATAATATATATATATAGTAATTTATTAAATAATATATATATATATATATATATATATATATATCTTATATATATATCATATATATATATATATTATTATAGAATATATATATATATATATATATATATATAATTATATATAACTATTAATATATATATATATATTATATATTTATGTATATGGTATTATTTATAATAATATATATATATATATATATATATCGATATTTAGTATTATATATTATATATATATTAATATATATATATAGTATATTATATATAATAATATAATATAATAGTTTATCTATAATATATAATATATATATATATATATAATATAGTAAGGGGAGGGGGGTGGGTGTATGTGGGTGTAGAGGTGTAGGTGGAGGAGGTAATGGGTGTGATTAAATGCATGAGGGGTATTAGTGTGGTTATATGTGGTGTGGGTGTGGGGGTGAGGTGTATATTATAGGTGGGGTGGCTATTAGTGAGGTGGGGGTGGGAGTTGAGTGGTTATATGTGAAGTGAAGTGATATAGTTATATAGGGTGTTATGAGTATATAGAGCCATCTATTATATATTATCCTCTGAGTAGGGAAAATGCGATTAGGGTGATTGGCCAGAGCAGTAGTTCGGCGTTATAGGAGTGAAAAAAACAATACATAATCAGGATAATTGCCCGGATATCGATGGAGTGGGTCGATGAGATCGGGAGTAGTAGGGTGTAGAGATACATATATGGATATATATATATAATATGGTATAATATATTATTATATATATATTATATATATTATTATTCTATATTATATATATGATATATTATATATAGTATAATATTATATATAAATACTTATATATATATAGATATATATATATATGTATCATATATATATATAATAATATTATATTATTATATATATTATATATTAAAATATTAATTTATATTTATATATATTTTTATATATAATATTATTTTTATTTTATATTCTTGGTAGGTAACTAGTGCTTTTTTATTTTAGGATAGTCTGTGGATAAAAAAGAGTAGTTACTTATTATGCTTCACTCTACGAATTGACTACAAATACATGTTGTCAAGATTTTACCAAACTTTTCAATTAATAAAATAATTTATAGATGATATATGTAATAGTGATGACTACGATAATGGTAAAAATAAGTGAATAAAATGAATGAAAAAAGTAAAATAATAATAATGAATAATAAAATAATAATAATGATTTATTATTAATTTAATATATTTTATATTTTTATTATTTATATTAATAATAATATTTATTAATAATAATTTTAATATCTAATTTAATATAAGTATAATATTAAAAATTAATTATAATAAGTAATAATATAATAATAAAATAATAACAATAATAAAAAATAATAATATAATAATGAATATCATAATAGATAATAATAATATATAATAATAATAATAATAATAAAAGCGAAAAAAACAAATAGAGTGAAACAAATAAAGTTTATGATTGAACTGAAAACTAAACGAACAATCCGATATGAATAAATTGAATAAATTTTGAGTAATTGCAGTATTGTAAAAATTTTATTTTGATTTCTTTACTCTATTCATATATAATAAATTATAATATTATTAATATATAATTGCTTTATAATCTTGAAATAATGCTATTATTTTTATATTGAAATAATTGGAACAATTATACTAATTAAAATGGCATATAAGAAATCAGTTTGTATTAATCAAAACTAAAAAAAAAATAAAGATTTTTAATATATTTTTAATCATTTCTTTCATATATTGTTAAACATTTTAATAATTTTAGTGTCACTACTTAATTACTCGAAATTTATTCTAAACGAGTATGAAGGTTGGGTGTTCGATGGATTATCTTAACTTAAGTGCTAGACAAGAAATTACCATTCGTAGTTGTTGATGATAAATTACAAAGAATCCGAGTTATTGTTATAATTATTAAGGCAGTATATGTCTAGGTTATTTATAATAGTTTAGTATATTAGTATATATTTATATTATATATATATATATATATATATATATATTATATTATATTATATATATTATAATATATTATTAATATATTTAAAATTATTATATATATATATTATATTATTATATTAATATATATATATATATTTTATTTTATATATTATATTTATACTATACTATATTATTATTATATATTAATTATATTATATATGTATATATTATATTTATGTTATATATATTATATATATTATTTTTATTTGTTATTATATGAGAATATATAAATATATATATATTATATATATTATATTGTATATATAATATAAATAATATATATATAGTTTATATACATGTATATATTATATTAATTATATTATATATTATTATTATATGTTATATATATATTTATATATTATATATTATATTATATTATTATTATATATATTATTATATATATATATTATTATTATATATATGATATATTTATTATCTGTTATGTTTCATAATATATTTATTTATGTATAATATCAATTTTGTAGTATAGGAATTTATCTAAGAATGTATGTATATATTATATATATATATATGTTATTATATATATATATATTTATTATTATTATTATATATTAGTATATTTATATATATTAATATTATTATAATATATACTATTATATATTAGTTATATTATATATTATTTATGTGTAAATAAGTATAAGATATATATAGAATATATATATATAAATATATATATATATATATATATTATATATATATATATATATATAATATATATTATTAATATATTATATATATATATTATATATATTATATTTTAATACCGTTTAGGCTTGTATGCTATTGTTAGGATATTGTTATAGCTGCAGTTTTCAAAACCCTTATGCCCGGATCCTAGGTAAGAAATTAACTGAGCTCATTATTCATGAGCTTTATTGACAAAGAGTGATTATGAATTATGATGTGAAAGAATATTCTAAATGGAGTCTATAAAATTTTCCCTTTTTCTGCCTTGACCAAAATCACAAATATCGCACTCTTTATTAAATAATAATGTATTCTTAAAAGTAAGGTCTGATTAACTATTGTCATGAACACTCAGGTCTTTTTCCTGCGAATAGAAATCATGACGTCAAGGAAAAGAAATTTTTATTTAGTAGTATTCCATTTGGAATTTTGTATACCTTATTAAACTTACAGATGGTATTTTGCTACCTTGCCAGTGGTTTTCAGAGTATTTAAATCTTAAGTAAGTTTACTATTGCCAGATGGAGGAGAGAATGAGGAAAGATTTTAGGTTTAAGTAAAGTACTTTAATTAAATATTTAGCATGTTTTTTAATTAGTGTAATGTCCGATTTACAGTTTTTCTGTGACAATATATATATATATATATATATATGTATATATTAATATATATATATTATATTATATATATATATATTTATATATATAATATAATATATATAAATATATATCATGGACATTTATAAGTGGTTTACTCCGTTAATATTAGGTTAGGTTTATTTTAGGTTAAAGTTTGGTATAGGTAGGTAACTAAGCGCTGGTCTAAAGGATATTGGATGGTTAGGTTAGGTTAGGTTTAGCTACTCCAAAAAAATAATGTATTTACCCTAAAATATTAAAATAACGATACAATTAATTAATTAATTGAATTTGTCGCTCTGTGAGTCAACCACTGTATAATCCCTTTATATAATAGCTAGTAATTAGCCATATATATTATATATATAATATATATAATATATATATATAATATATATATTATATATAATAATATATATTATATAATATTATTAATATTATATATATATATATATCAATATATTATTATTATATGCATTATTATATATAATATACGGTATTATATATATATATATTATATTAATATATATAATATTATATATATATATATATATATTTATATATATATATATATATTATATATATATATATATATAATTATATATTATTATTATAATATAATTATATAATTATATATATGTTGTAAAGTTTGGTATAATTTCACAGGAATTATATGAAAATTAGAAATTACATCCGCTTTCCTTTGTTTCTAGCTTTCTAGAACATTTATATATTTCTAATAATAATATTTCTTTACATTTTATGCATACTATTTTTGCCTTCATAAAATACCCCGATATTTTTTGTCGTGGTTGTTTGTTTTAATTAATTAATATTTGGTTTAGCTTATGTTTTGTTTATGCTATTTTTTTTTTTGTTTTAATAATTCTTAAAATTGCATTCAAAAAATTACATTTTTTTATTATATAACTATGGATTAATATAAATAATAACAAACAATGGTAAGTTGTTGGTAGAGCATATATTTCTATTAAATATGCTGAGAAGGGCTAGTAATTGCAACACTGTGTTGTTGTCTTTTAAGCCCAGACATAATACAAAAATTAAATATTATACATATACTTAAAATTAAGCGAACTTACATTTTCATCGATTAAGTGCCTCGTTTAAGGAAAGGGTTGCTGAATGTATCGTCTCCATTTAATGATACGTATCAAAAGAGAAAGATCTGTTTGAAAAATGTCGACTAAAGATAACGTTTAGTGGCATATAATGCATAAGTCTCATCCACTGACATTTGCCCTCGAACTCTTTAGTGGAAAATGAAACTATTTTTATAATCTTTAATAAAATTAAAGAGGGTCTGATAAACCCACAGAACGAAAGTCAGCTAATTATGAGTCTTATGGATAGATCAATTAGACACATATTTGAATGCTTATGCTATGTGGGTTATCAGATTTCTATTATAAGTTTTGATAGGTGGTCTGAATTTTTATATACTATGTTGAAACTTGAAGCAATTCATAGGAAAAATATATGTTAAGGATTTATGCTAACAATAATCAGTTTAACATGAATTCATTTTTATTTTATTCTAGGAGGAGGATTCTCTAGGAATTGACTTCCAAGGGATCAGGAAAGAGTGGATTTTGACCATGCGGAGACTTCCAAAGGCCTCCCGACTTTTATATTTATTTATTGGGCCTTTTTTTTTTATTCATTAATATTTATTATTAATTTTAACATTTAATTGACAAGAAACCTTTTCATGTGACCAAAAGCACATGATTTCTGTTTTTGAGGAATCTTTTGAAATTTTTTTTTTTTTTTTACATTTAAACAATTTTTTTTTTCTGTAACTTTTTACTTTTTTTACTTTTTTTATTTTTTTAATTTCTGAAAACTTTTTTTTTTTTTTATTTATTTCACTTTATTTTTTCTACTTTTAATTCTAAATCTTACTAATTTGGAATTATAAATATATCCTAATTTGGCGATAGGAGGATTTCTTATTTATATCAGTTTGAATAATATATATATATAGATATCATATATTATATATTATAAATATATATATATATATATGTATAGTGTATATTATATATATATTATATATATATTATATATATATATATATATAATATGAAGTATATATATTTATATATTATATATATATATTAATATATTATAATATATATAATATATAATTTATAACTATTAATATAATATATATGTATTAATGTGATGATATATGATTTTATAGTTCAGGTTATATATGCTAGGTTTTGTATGTATTCAATCTGTATCTTATATATTTTAATATATATAGATTTATATATATTATATAATACCTAATATTATATATTATGTATTATATATACTAACTAAACTCATATAATAAATTATTTACAATACTATTAATATACTACTTATCCTATTAATATATATACATACTATATACTTATTATATATATATATTATATATATATATCTATACTTCCCTAGCCACATCCTAAACTTTTTTATTCATTACATTATTATATCAATAATGACAATAATGTGCAAAATATAAGAAATGAAGTAGCATACAAATAAAAAAAAAAAGAGAAAATTAATCCCTTGTATATTCTGCACTGTTATCAGCAATTGTGTTGCTGAAAAATTGCTCTAATGGAAAAAGAAGCAGATCCTCTTTTTGTAATTAAAAGGGGAAGCAACTTGAATTCGGTAGTTAAAGTAACAACATTTAATATTAGAAAGGTTCAGATCTGTGAATGTGAAATATATAAATCGAGGACGGATACTACATTATATTATATATTATATATATATATATATATAATCTATACACTATCATTAATATATATATATGATTATATATATATAAATACTTATATATATATATATTACAGTATATATAGAGGAGAACGAGGAAGAGCAGATAGAAGGAGAGATAGAGGAAGAGAGGAGAGAGAGAGAGTTTAGTTTTGCACCATAAGAAAGAAGATTAATAAAATAAATTCGCAAACCTGCTATTTTTATACGATAAAGATGGAGAAAAGTAAATTTTAAATATTTATAAGATAAGACCTTAAGGCTAATAATTCGGGAACATCATAATTGATGTCCATACCCCTTAATAAACTTAATAATATATATAATATAATCATTATATATATCATAATAACTAAATAATTATATATAATTAATATCAAAATAATAATAATCAATCAAATAGCAATGACGATGATGCAGATGATCGAAAATGTGATATTTTATGAAGAATTTTATATAACATTGAGAACTTTTTTATGATGCACCTCACAAGACGAAATATTATTCGCAAGTTTTTCATCTTTTTATTTTGGTTCGATATTTTAAGTACGGTCGCGGAAGATAAGGATACTTGTAAACCTCAATAACCACTTCCAGCATTTTGCAATTTCACATGGGCTCTCTATAACACCACATAGCCTTATTAATGATTATTCACGGTCTAACAACTATTATAACTTCTTAGACGTTTGTTTAGCATTAAGTTATTTTATATATATTATAGTTATTTGTTTAAAATCCTTTACTGTCAGTTCCTAATATGTATAATTCCAATATATAATAAACTATTCCACTCATGGTTTTCTAGTTTATAACAAAGTCTAAATAGTTTACTGCTAAATTATAAAGTCTGATACTATATATATGTTTTAATATTAAATAATATAATAAATCTGTTTCTAATATTTGTTCTAATAATATTCAAGTCATCACCTTATTTTGAAAACTCAAATTTTTAAAATTATTTTGCCCTTTAGCCGACTTTTGCTGCTACTTACTACAGCTACAGCTTGTTATTGCTTTTTGTTGTGCTTGGTGCTGCTGATTATTTTCACAACAGCCTATAGTGTTTTTTAGAAGAATTTTATTAATTTATGTAGTTAGAAAGCCTTTTTTAAAAATTTGACGTTTGGGCAATTCTTATATGAGAGAAATAGACTTGAATGTTTTTCTTTTCTTATTATAATTTGTTCATCCATGAATTATATTTGGCTATATTAATATAGTGAATAATTATCAGATAATCTCACTGATTAATGTCTTTTTCTATAAATTTCTTGAACAGAGAATTATTTATAATATATCTCTACTTAGGTAAATCTTAGTGCATTGAATTTTTTTTGAGTTTTTTATACTGTAATGGTTCTTAAGCTGTTTTTGCCTCCTTTACTTGTCTTACCTTTTCTCATGACTAACAATTCATATTTACAAATTGTTAAGTGTGGTGCGCGGCGCTTATCTGAGCTCACGAAATTAAGGTTCAGGACATACATAGAGTAAAACATTAGGTTTACCTTAAAAAAAAAGTCTTTTAGATGGTAAGATTTGAGTCATCGTGAAGAACCGGTCCCTTAATTGACTTCCACGTCTCATACTAAGTCCCGGGTCTTCTAGACCCTTACTTGCGAATTTGGTCGTGATGTTAATCATTTATTTATAGATTATTTAGTTCTGTTTAGTCATCCACTTCATCTTATACCTTCCCTTTCATCTCATAACCTACCTATAATTCTCTTCTGTCTGAGACTCCCTATGTCTAGATATTCTTTCTCTATATCAGCAGCTAGTCTATATATATTTGCATACCCTCTAGTCAACTTGTTGTGTCACCCTTGGAATAAGCAGTTCTGATAGAGCCTATGTGATTTATGCGGCTCTGTCTATTTACAACGTTTTACTACTACGTGTTACTGTCTCTATACGTATCTCATAACTAACTCTCTTCCTATACTCTACCCCTGATATTAGACATATCAAATCATTACATTGCTTAATTCTATTTCTTCTACTTACATATACTTCTATATCTTATCGTTCCTTGCTACTGCTATTCCTAATAATATATAATATCTATAATACTAGAATTATCAGACCTCATTGTTAAATAACCATCTTACTCATCGATACGATAGGGCTTTCTTACTCTACCAATGCTGAGGCGCTACTTGAGGGATTCCTAATCGACACCACACTTGTAATATATGGTCGGGCTCTCTTCATCTAACTACATAATGCACAAATCACAAGGTATTGGAAGTAGAGTCAAATAACATCTTTCAGTTTAATATTTTCACATTAACGCATCTTGATAAGTAGTTTAACTGAATCACAACACACTATAACTATGACACTATCATATTCTTATCGTACGATATATAATATCGTATATATTCCATAAACTATGTTTACTTGCAACAGTCTCTATTTGTGTATACCATAAATTATGGACGTTCACACACACTATTCATGTCACTACTCATGCTGTAACCATCCTATCGATTAATTCATCTCACGACCCATGCGAAATTAAGTTCAGCTGATATGGAGCGGAAATATCTCCTATGGCCCACCCCGGTGAATAACTTAGTGCAGCTAATTTCTATGATTTATAACCTCATTAGAACCTGATCCTCGAGCGAGTCGTCGCAACCTGTAAGTCAGGGTGTCGGCACTCCCACCTCCCCCCCTGCCCAGATTCGGAGAGGCAGACGTGATGTAGGGCAGCAAGACACAGCGGAACGTCGGCACCACAACCAGCAACACATGAGCAAGAGCGCCATTTTATTCCAGAAGGAATAAGAAAGATGCCAATATGTGCGGTAGAAGAAGGCACGAGAATAGCCTCGGTATGATAGTGTAATTTGGTGGAAAGCCGGAAGGCCCAGTGCCGCACGGTAAGGAGAGACAGCAATCTGAGCGAATAAACGACTCCCCTCGTTATATCTAGAAACCTTCGTTCCTTAGACACTGCATCTCCTTTGTAAGCGCAGCAACGACTGTCGAGCAGGCATCGTGCCGTTAATGCTGTGCAGGGTATCAAGCCGTCTCTTAACTCGCGCAAACACAAAACAGCAGGCAAACCACATGGACGAAAAGTCAAGGCCCTATATGTTATACATTAGAAGAGGGCGATTTTAAGATATACATCTACCGGGAAAATCTTGCTAGACTGTTAAATGGTCTTCGTCACTAATGCTACTAGAATAATAATTTCAATTTGGGCGGCAAGCTTGTCTGCTGGCAAGGTGCGCGCAGAAAAGTCCTGCACGACCAAATCTGTGTTGGGTGAATCTCGATGATCCGTTTTGTTGTAATGTTCTCAGATAGATCACTCTAGAATTGAAAAAGTCGAGGGCGACGTGGATTATACTGACTCCAACAGAGTAGAAAACTTCAGTGTATGTAAATATATACTGCAAACCCAGAGGTGTGCTAGGACGCCGGGGGTGATACAGCGAAGTAGAAATATGGCGAGGGCAAGGGCATTGCCAAATTTTGAAACGCAAGGCACCCTCGAAACGAGATTGCGGGCCCCCAATCGGAGATGTCCAGATGTAGATAAGGTACGATATATTCAGAGCGGAAGGCTTGTTCTTCATCCCTGCTTTGGTGGCAAAGCGCCCCTGAACACACCCCCATCTCTAACCACAACTATTGTTCTTTCGTGAATGGTGGCGATATGCTGTGTTGTAGTGTATTCGTGAGGCACTCACCAAGCACCACCTCTGCAACCCATCGACATCAGGGACATAGCCACTATCATATCCCCCAGAGTCGTACTATTGATCCTAACAAAACACAAATAATTGCTCAAAGCACTGCTTATATTTATCTTTTGACTTAATCTAAGATGATTAAACCTACAACCAAATTCGACTCCCCATACCTAAAGCATGCAACATAACTCGACCTATACATAAAGCTGAGAACGAATAGTCTGGACCGTTCAGTATTAAGATAGGCTGATTATTCAACAACCTCTTCGCTTGAACAACTACTCTCTCCCATACCCAAGTAAACACACTACTCAGCCCCAGCACCTACATAAATACCACATTAGTATAACCATCCCCCGACCCCACACCTACTACATCCATTAAACATAAATAGGTACCTCCTCATACAGCTCATGAGCAACGTTTTAGCTGATGGAGTCTGTAGATTCCTCAAGTAATATATTTAAACACCATCAATACGTACAATAATTACACCCTTACGTGCAATCCTACACCTATGATTAGCATAGTTGCAGGTATAACTACTACACTACATAACCATAAACACGCCCCCTACTCCTGATATACCCGTCAGAAAATTGGAGTACTAACATAACCCATACCTCCCAACTAACGAACATAACCATAACACCCTACCCCCCACACTGTCTACCATGGCCCACCATATTTATACTACATATCTAAATGAACACCCAACTATTAAATAAGTAACTACACTCCTATAATTTACACCCTGTAGAAGTGGATTAAGCACTACCTATAAATAAGGCCTATACCTAGTAACATTAAAGTATTTATTGTTAGATTGTACTCACGATTTATATACTGTTAGACCTGAATCTATAGTACTAAACTTTAGTAAACAGTAAGCCTTGATATAAAATCTGCCTAAAGGACGACTATACTCCGTATACTAAACTTGACTAGGCTATTTATCAGAAAATAACGAATGAGCAGACTTTGTTGGGCTGTAAGATCGTATGGAATTAATTAATAGTATACTAATGGAATCGGGCTCGTGTTCGTGTTCTTAACAGTTTGGGCTGAAAGCGCATCTAACACATACACGACTTAGATGTGAATTCTGTCTCGATAGCGAACACGGTCAGTATAACAGCAAGAGTGCGACGCCCGCCGCCCCAAGGCAACGGCTGGCAGGATAAAATAGGATGACCAGGGTACATCAGATGCGAAAACACAGAATTCTGAGAGGTTGGACCACTGTTGAGCCTGGATTCCAACCTGTTTGGCAGATCTTTCCGTAGCCAACAATAGCCAGCGTGGAGCAAGACCGAAGATGTTGATGAATTGACAACGATATGTACCGATGTCAATTCGTGGCCAAGTGAACAGAGTTGTTACTAATAGAACGAAGTAATATG